>JACEIK010003557.1:91735-103519 GCA_018107945.1 Datura stramonium | reverse complement strand
TATGATTAGTCCTAATTATTTTCTGTATGTGTTATAAAAATTATGGTTATGATAAGGACACCCAAACACGTTTTCACAAAGAAATAAAGCAATAAGGTGAAAATTATGATTGGTAATTTGGTTAATCTGACGTTAGAATCCAATGTACAAGATGATGATCTTATACTTTTTGTGAAACACATTACGAAAATTAATAAGTCCATTCAAGAAATCATTTGGGTTGGGGTTTATTAAGTGTAGAAAAGATATAGATGGCTTTACAGTTTGCCTTGCCTAACATTTTTTAAAAAGAGTTGCTTGATATATCATGACATAAGTTGAATCACCATATGTTGGTATCTTATAGGATTTTAATTCAAGATCTTGTGGATATGCACATTGACTTGAGGGTTCAGAAGATTGTGTGTCGTTCTCTTGGGTTGCCTATAAGAAATAATAAAATGTCAAAATTAGTAAAACTAATAGTTCCAAGGGGAATATTATTCTTGCCTAAAGACTTGCAGTGAGATTTTATTAAATCTATTCCAGTTCACATGAAAAAAAGTTAATGTGAAGGTGTGTTTTTATTTTTTACAATGATTATTTACATATGATATGACTTGTATGAATTCATAGTTTAATTCTTTAGATTATTGTTATTTTTTAATGTATCTATATTTGTTTATAAAATTTATATTTTATTAATTTTGAATTTATGTGATTTAAGATAAGTGTTTATTAGATGATTAATTATATAAGATTTACAACATATTAGAATTCAGATGATGATTGAGACTTAGTGGAGTTTTGACTCTGAACGTGATATGAAATAAATATTGACAAAGTTAAATATTTTAAGAATTATTGTGTATATGACTTTAGGCTACAATAATGTACATAGTTGCCTCATGATTCTTTATACCATTTTATATAACAAAAAATCAGTATGTTTACTGCTACAAAGAACATCGTCACTGAACTTAACAAGGATGATAATCTTAATGGCAATAATTTTGAAATATTGGAGCATGAAAACCTAATATGTCCTGGAAGAGCAGGAGCTCTTAAGGTTCTTAATGTTTCTATGACACTTTCTGAAAGTGGCAATACACCCCAACATGCAAGAGATCTTGAAGCTTATCAAGCTTGAAAAATAAAAAATTCTCTTGCTCATATAACTTTGCTGAGCAGCATGGATAACGATATTATAAGAGAATTCTGATAGTATGACGATGCTAAGGACAAGTGGTCCGCATTAAAATAAAAGTTTAGTCATACTTCACCAAGTTGAGGTCGCTTGCTATTAAGTTTGATACTTATAAGAAACATCCTGATCATACTATGCGTAAGCATATTTTCCATATGTCGAATATAGTGAATGAACTGAAAGATGCTGGTAATGTGTTGATCGAAGAACAACAAATTCAAGCTGTGATTCGATCCCTATCCCAAAGCTGAGAAAATATGAAAATGCACTTTACCCATGATATTAGCATCAAAACTATGGAAGATGCTAAGAATCATTTGAAACTCGAGAAAGAGCACCTCGGGATTGACAATGCTACTACAAATGCTTATATAGCTAGTCTGATCCAAAGTGTGGACATGATAAAAATGCAAGTACGGTAGATTTTCTCAGAAGAAAGGAAAAGGAAAAGTCTCCAAAAAAAAACCTAAGATTAATCAACAAGGAAAGAAAGATGTGTCTGCTCTAAAGAAAAAGGTGAACATGGCTAAGCTCAAGTGCTACAACTGTGAGAAAAAGGGACACTTTGCTCGTGATTATCCTGAGCTTAAAAAGGTACATGACCTTATTAGTAATTTACATAGTGATATAAATATTTCTTGTTCTGCTTATTTAACTGAATCACTTCCTATGTGGATTGCAGACTCGTGAAGCACCGAACATATAACGCTGGAAATAGATTTTTTCGTAGATTAAGATGAATATCATGAGGATCCAAATGAGTTTATGTAGGAAATATCTCCAAAAAGGAGGTTAAAGGGATTGGTACCTTCAAACCTGAAATGTGTGGTGGCCAACTTTATTTCTACATGATATATTATTTACCCCGTCAATTTGCCGAACTCATCAGAATATTAATTAAATTGAGATTTAATTTTTATTTCACGAACATGGTTTAGATATATATTTCGCCATGATAAAATATGGCACTGGTTATTTTTATGGTCGATTTTTTGTATTAATGTTGTTCAAAGTTTTAGTAATAATAATATTTATTTTTTCTTATTTACATCTACTTCTAATTGTGAAAATGATGTAAATATATGGAATACTAGACTTCGCCATATTGATCAGCAAAGAATGAATCGCTTAGCCAAAAAAGGTCTTTTTGGCTCTGTAGACAAAATAGATTTATCGATTTGCGAATATTTTCTAGTTGAGAAACTGCAAGAAAAGTATTTTAAAAAGGTACCAGAGTCGAAGCTCCATTGTAGTTAATTCATTTCTGACATTTGTGGTCCAATGAACATAAGAGCAAGATATACTGTTGTTTATTTCATCATGTTTATCGATGACTTTACTCGATATATTATGTCTATTTGATTTCTCACAAATTTGAAGATTTTAGTTTCTTTGTTAAGTTCATAAACTTAGTTGAGAATTAACTATATAGAAAAATTAAATTTTTAAGAACTGATTGAGGGAGAGAGTATTTGTCTGATGAGTTCAAATAATTTGTGTGATGAAAAAGGAATTCAAAGACAATTGACTATTCTCTATACTTTGCAACAAAATGGTATTGGGCAGCAAAGAAACAGAACCTTGTTAGAAATAGTTAGGTTAATGATGACACAAGAAAAATTACTTGTCACCTATTGGGGTGATGTTTTTCTCACTGTTGCATTTGTATTTAATCGTGTTCCTTCTAAACATCTATGACATTGGGGTTATGTACTAAATGAAAGCTCAATTTGAGAATTTTGAAGCATTGGAATTATGTCGCTTTTATTTATAATTGATTTTTTCGAAATGGAAAATTAGGTCCAAGGTGAAAGAAATGTATCTTTATACGATATTCTGAATAATCTAAGAGTTATATACTCATGGGTGAACAAGACAGTACCACAATAACTGAAGTTGAATCACGCAATATTATATTCATAGAAAATAATTTTCCTAAATAGGGCAGGATAGCTCAAGACTTATCTCTTTATGAAACTACAGACCAGACTACTTTCTCTATAGACATTCAAATGGAATTGAGTGGGAGTCAGTTTGATGAAAATGGATCCGTTTCTATTTCCACAGATATACCACATCTGAATCAAATTCTTTAGATATTGCTGGTCCAAGTGGGGATAACTTACCAATTGATAATTCAATTTATCAATCTCAACCTCGATGAACGAGTCGTCCACAAATTTCTCATTGTCATTTTGAGATTAAAGGGGAAGCATCTATAGTTACTCCACAAGATGAAAAAGAGACACAAAATGTAAATGAGGCTCTTACGTGTCCTGCTAAGGAAAAATGGTAAAAAATAATGGAGAAGGAGATGGAGTCAATGAAATCAAACCAAGTATGAGAATTGATTGATCTGCCTATGGGCCGTAGAGCTATTGGAAACAAGTGGATTCTAAAAATCAAGCGTAAAGCTGATGGTAGTATCAAGAGATTTAAAGCTCGCCTAGTATATAAGGGGTACACATAACAAGAATAAATTGATTATGAAGAAATTTTTTCATACGTTTTGCTTCAATAAATCTAATTTTTTCAATAGTGACTAATTTGGATCTTGAATTACATCAAATGGATGTAAAAATAGCTTTTCTCAATGGATAACTAAAGAAGAAATATACATGGAATAACCTTTAGGTTTCGTAAAGAAAAGCGAAGAGCATAAAGTATGTCGAGTTCATAGGCTGATTTTATGACCTTAAACAATCTTCGAGATGATAGTATTTGCATTTTCATAATTCGATCTATCATATGATTTTACTATGGCTCATGAAGACCATTGTGTGTACATCAAAAGATCTAAATATAAGTTTGTGATCTTATCACTAGATGTAAACACATATTTATAGTTGCAAGTGACATCGATTATGTAAAAAAAAATAAGATAGTGGTTATCACCTACATTTGAGAAGAAAGACATGGGTGAAACATCATACATTCTTGGAGTTAAGATTTCAAGAGATCATTTGAAAAGATTGTTATCTCTTTCATAAGAATCTTACATTAAGAAAGTTCTTGAATGTTTTAATATGCAAGACTGCAAACCCATAAACACTACTATTTCTAAAAGAGAAACTTTAAATTGGAAAAAATTTCCCTCGAACTCCACAAGAGAAGGAACAAATGAGAAAGATGTTTCATGCCAATGCAATTAAAAGTCTAGTAGATGCTATGATGTGTACTAGACCTGATATCTATTATGCTGTTGGGATAGTTAGAAGATATCAATCTAATCCAGGACAACAATACTGGAAAGTAGTTAAAAGGATATTGAGATATCTTAAAGGCACAACTAACCATTTCTTATATTATCAAGGAAATAATCTACAACTTAAAGGCTACACTGATGTTGATTGGGGAGGAGATTAGATGAGAGAAAATTCACATTGGACATGTATTTTTGCTTAACAATAGTACCATATCATCGAGTAGCAAGACACGATCATGCATATTCTTATCAACAATAGAAGCTGAATTGTTAGCACTTTCAGCAGCTGTTCAAGAAGTTGTTGACTTAAACGTTCTCTGGACACTTGGGCGTGAATAATAACACTATTAATCCAGTAACCACCAATTGTGATAGTCAAGATGCAATAGCCTACATAAAGGATTTCGAGTACCATGAAAAAATAAAACTTATTGATATAAAATATAATTTTGTTAGAAACATAATTGTAAAAAAGAAAGTGAACGTGAAATATATATATCTACTCATCAAATGATAGCAAATCCCTTAACAAAATCCATAACATACGATGCTTATAAAAAGCATGTGAAGTCATTAAGTTTGCGTAGATACTAATATATTTATATTTTTTAGTTTTCTCAATCATGTTTATAATAATTATATCATTGAAGTTAATGTTAGTTTATGTCTAATTATCCATACTTGTTGGTTCATATACATATAATATTTTTTTATGCATAGTACATAAATTTTGAGTATAAGAAGTATATCGGGCAGACAAAAAGATTAGCCTATTCACATAGGCAATCACCCTATTGTCTAAGAGACAAATAGAAATGAGATAATTATAAACTAATTCCTGTCAAAAGTGATGATAAAAGAGAACTGAAGGTTAATAAGAATAATGTCATTTGATTTTGTGTTTAATCATATGTGATTAAAATGAGTTAGTTTATTCTTAACGCCAGATGTAAGCTTTTGATGAATAAAATGATTGGGTAGATTTATGAACTCAAAGTTAGACATGAGTTGTCCGAATTATCATCTGCACAATATTTAATTTTAAAAGACATACGCTCTATGAAAAAAGAGATTACACTGTGATACATGTTTCATACCATGTATGCATGTGATGACCCATAAGAACGATACAAGTTTAAATCTCTACTTGTTATCGTGTGAAGCCCTGAAAATTATAAGTAATTTTTTTTTACATTATATCCTCATGATTTGATCTGTTTCTTGAGATTCAATTTGGTATTTTCTATCTTAGAATGTTGCCAAGAGATCATGTTTGATTCAGTCTAGAGGGACATCTCTAGAAAAGAATATCATGTTGAGATTAAGAGAATCATGATAGAAGGAAGATCATTAAGTATTATCACATTAATTGTGTTCATTGAAAGGTCCTTTATGTTTTTTTAAAACAAGAACATAATGATGAACTTAAATTTAAATCAGAGATTGTGAGCCATATGAATGTGATAAATGATTTAGGGTACTGCATACTATAATCTACTCTAAGTTTCATTAATCAAGATGATATTCCTAACAGATGTAGAGCAATGAAGCTCTCAAATTATACACTGATCACACGGTCTAGTAGTAGGTATGAAAGTTACAGAATAGAAATGAGAGTTGGCCTACTATGTGTGAGTGGGAGATGAAGAAATGAGAATCGAGTCACCTATGTGGGTAAACCCGGATCTATATAAATAATATATATATAAACTTGAATTAAAAAGAATAAAGAAACATAGTGGTTAGAACTCCTCCTGAATCGGTATCTTGTGTCTTTTAAATAAAAGGGGAGCCTCTATGTTTTTTTAACGCAAACAGAAACAATCACAAACTGATAAACTACTTCTTCCCTCTTAAGTTCTTGTAAAGTTCCTTGAAGATTCTTGTGATAACTTCTTCTTCAAAAAGCATTGGAACGACTGCAACAAGGTACGATTTTAGACTGTGACTTTATATGGTTTAGTTCGTCTTTGAATGTGATTACACTATCTGACAACTGAAATTAATTCAATAATCTTGCAAGTCGTGTGTTTGATTCGATTCTTCATTAACTAATGAAAATAGAATAAAAATATTCTATGTTTAGTTATTGGTCTAACAATGCTTCCGAGTTATTAGAAATATGATAAAAACATCCGCAATAATAACAAACTAGCTCAATTATGTCCCTATTTCGTAAATGAGCCTCTAGGTTACATGTATTTTCTTTTAGAACTTATTTCTTTATTGGATAATGATCTTGGGCGTATTTATATGATCAAACTCCGTATTTTCAACCCTTCGGGAGTCTAGTTAAGGATAATATTGATGTATTCACGCATATTTTGAGTTAATTATGTTTTTTTATTTTTCGGACTAATAAATGTGTTGTGACTATTTGCAGGTGGATAAGACAAAAATTTTGTCGGGAAGAGCGAGTGAAACTCCGAGTGGGAGTATGAAAATATTTGGAGAGCGTTAACATTGATTTGGAAGTTCACCACCGTGTCACGTTAAGGATTGTTCACGTTGAACAATGTGCCACAGTGCATGGGTAGAGGAAGAAAATTATTGAATTTAGAAGGTGCAAAACAGTGAGGCTACATGACAAGTCCGTGTCACGGAGAAGACTTGGCGTTAAGCTCCGTGACACGGAGCTTAAGGATTCAAATATGCCAAAGTTCCAGTGAAGGTCCGCGACAGCTCCGTGTCACAGACCAAATATCACGCGTTCAGCTCCGTGTCAAGGATTTCCAGCCTCGTCCCATTTCCAGTGCACCTCCACGATAGCTCCGTGTCACGGAGCTATTTCACCGCGATAAGCTTCGTGCCACGGAGCTAGTTTATCACAGTGAAATTTCACACCTGTATAAATAGAATACTTAGACTTTTATTTTGCATTATCTGACATTTTGGCAAGAATGTGAGAAACAACAATTGAGCTGAAGAAAATTTTAGGGTTCTTTCTCTTCTCTTTTCTTCTAAATTTCAATTGTTCTCATGATAAAAACTTGTTTGGAGATGCTTAATCAACAAACGAGTGGCTAAATTACCTCATTCTGAGGTTGAGATTATTTTCATTATTGTATAATTTCATATTATTTTCAGCTGAATTTTCTTCTCTTATGAATGGTTGTTCTTCTATTCTTGATTTTCATTTTTTTAATGTTTGGCCAACATTAAGATAAATTTATAATCCGAATTTGACTCTGAAAGGAAAATTATTAGGGTAGAACTAGGAATAGGGGAATATGTTCTTGTCTTTGCTGTAAATCGAAGGTAAGATTCGCGTGCAACATATAATATACCTGCAATGCCATATTCGGTTAACAAAGGGAATAAATTTTCACTATCTCTAGGATGAGTTATTGCATCATAGAAATATGTAGTTGCAAGGTTCATAATTGGGTAATTGGCTAGAGGTTCGAGAGACCATAGTCAGGCTCTAATCTTTCCCAACCATCAACCTGAAAGAGAAGGTAGCTGAAGAATAATACAAGTTATACATGATTGCATTTTATGTCTTAACCTTAGACTATTCTTGCTATTGAATTAATCAACGTTCTTAGATTCGGTTAGTATTACTTTATATATATTACTATTTATCAAACTCTTAATTCATTGTGTTATTTACCTACTTGCATAGAGTAATTGTGAATACTAAAATATGAAAAATCACTAAGTTATAGTCCATGTGGGTTCTATATCCGGCTTGAAAGAGCCACTATATTACTTGTATGATCACGTGCACTTGCGTGCGTTTGGGTGACAACAAATAACCTTTTGTTGATTAAGAGGACAAATTAATTATTGAAAAGTTTATGTGTATGATTTGATGATTGACAAATTACTTGAGTAAATCATGTTCACTTAATATGTTACAAATTTTATGTGATACAAGTGAACCAAATCTTCATAGATGCAGCATGTCAATTATATAAAGAAAAGATACTGCGGATCTTTGAAGCAATCAGTCAAATTCTAATAAGGAAAGGACTCATGAATAGATTATCAAAAAGAAAACATTGTCTTATTAAAATTTGTCTTCCTTACCCGAGTAATTCTAGGTTGCAACAAACTTAGTTGCTTTCTACCTTTTTTTTACGGTATAAAAGGATTATGTGTAATGACCCGTACCTCATTATGAGGGGAATAAGTTTGCAACACCCTAACTATACTAAGTTGTGGATAGAAAGGAGTTGTTGTGAGTGATAGTAAAAATTCTGAGTTGGTGAGTGATTTTAGAGCAGGATTGGGAGCTACTGGTTACGCGGGACTACTGTAGTGGTGGGATTTCTGCTGCAGCGAGACCATCATCATGGTCAGAGTCCGCTATAATGGACCAAGAGAATAAATGTTGGATCCACTGTGGCGGTGTCCTTACCGCCATAGCAGGTCCGCTGCNAGAGGGGCTACCATCAGACATTGCCCTACTCACAGATGAACGCGGTGTCCTTACCGCCATAGCAGGTCCGCTGCAACAAAAAAGTGATGCTGCAACGGACGATGAGAATCAGTAAGTTGATTTTAAGTGGACTTCAGGGTTATGCCCCATTATTTTCAAATCACGAACTCCCAAGAGATATAGAAAATTTTCCCCTAGAGAAGTACAATTTCCCTTCTCAAGGTAAGAAACTCGACTTACTTCTTCTACATTTGATTCCTTAATACCTATGAATCAAGGGGGGAACCCCTTGGTGATTTTTCTAGCAAGAGAATCCTAGGTTGGTAGAACTAGGGCTGAATAATGGGGAACTAACGGGTGTTGATTCCTAAGTTTAGAAGGGAGTAATGATCACTCTCTAAGGAGTAGTTCTTGTAGAACTAATTCATGTGAAAGTTGGGACTTAGAACTAGGTGAAATTGGGACCTTACCCTTAAAAAATTGCATTAAAAGGGTTTGAGAGAGTAATATTAGAGAATTAAGCCATGAAAAATGAAGTGGTTTGTGATAATGGGTAGAATGGGTTGGGTTTGAATTCTCAAAACCCTTGATTTTGGAAGTAGACTATTAAATGGTCTTAATCTATTATTTTTAGACTTTGAATGTTCGGAGGCGTTGAGGAAAGGCAAAGCTCCAGCGGAGTAGTTGGCATTTGAACCCTCCAAATCGAGGTAGGTTATAGTTCAGAAGGAGTTAGAATTTTCATAATGGTATGCATAGATGTGAAACGATAATATGTATATTGATCTCTATACCTTAAGTTTTTAAATCTTCCTTGTTAAATTCCCTGGTTGAGTGATCCTAATATGCTCTTGTTACCTGTGTAATATAGAAGTTAATGTGTATGGTTTGTTCATGTCCTTTTGTATTTGCTGAGAATGATTCAAATTGTTTAAATGTTTAAGTTAATGGAGGTAAGATAAGACCTCCTTAAAGTCATATCAATGGACTTAATAATAAAATATTGATTATGAGAATGAATGTGGATAGTATGAATATCCTGAGATGAGTGGTTGTGCCTGAGGGGAGCATCCAGGTGAGCAATAATGATTGAGTGACTCGTGTTCGAAGGAAGCATCCGGACGAGCATATGACTGGGAGCGGGTACCATGCCAATATAGTACATAGATTTCTAGAGTTCCCTACAGGTCATGACTGAAAGGGCAGAAATAAAACCCTCTAGCATGCGTGTACATTAATGTTCAATAATTGAGTGTTTATAATGATGTGATGGAGGCGTGTGCCCAACATGTAAGAATTCATTGTATTAATTGATTTACAATAAGAATGTGAGAATCACACTGAGTATGTGGGTATCTAACTGAACTAAACTTGTGGTCATGTGTTGCCGTCTGAATTGTTGAGGCGTTGCAATTTGTGTAACACCCCATATAATTTAAGCGATAAACTCGTACTTTCGAGCTATGAAAAAGAGTGCTTAGTACCAAAATAAGGATGTGTTATGAGGTATTCATATTACTCAATAATCGTACATTAAGATTTAAAGTCGAGGAAGTTGTAAAATGAAAATTGGCAAAAGTTATCGCAAGTTACTTTTAGAAATTCTTTAAAATTTAGGTCAAATGT
The DNA here is from genome assembly GCA_018107945.1 of Datura stramonium. Taxonomy (NCBI): domain Eukaryota; kingdom Viridiplantae; phylum Streptophyta; class Magnoliopsida; order Solanales; family Solanaceae; genus Datura; species Datura stramonium. The sequence continues at coordinate 93,118 of JACEIK010003557.1, read as the reverse complement.
CTCGGAGCTTTTCTCCCAATCTATAAAGATTTAGGAGGCCTAATACTAATCAAATTGAAGGTCTAGTTTATAAATGCATAAAATGGTTCACCAATACGACTTCAGAACAGAGAGATATTCATATTTTCACGAGACTGCACAAGCAGGTACGTTGAGGTGGGCCCCATGTCGGCAGGAATATATTTTCACGACTTGGATGTGATTTTTTCATTTCAAGCAGTTCCAAAAGCTTCAGCTCATCTCTTCCATGGTTCCCCTAGGTTTACATGGTTCACTGTAGGTGATTCCACCATCCAAACTCTCCCAAAATCGAGGTAGAAGTTGGGGTTGTCGCAAAGAACAACTAGAACACATTTGTTTCGTTGATTTTGGCTTTGTTTGCGAGTTCTTCAAAGGGGAAGATTGTTGAGAAGGCTATTTATGACTTGTTTTCTCTTGTATATTATAAGGTGGTTGTGGAGTTGTCTAACGTAGTGATTATTGTGCTGCAGTATAAAATTGAAGGATTGGTTGAGAATAGTTGAGCTATCGGATCTCTTACAAGATATGTTAAGGCGAAACCTTTTTCGGCAAGTTTCCTTCGTCGTTTAGTTGATACGACTTGTTCTTATTCGCCATAGTACTCGAATCCAGAATAGTTGTTGATTAAGTTGGCTGCTGGAATTATATATATGTGTATATGTAAGCTTCTCTTGTCGGGATTTGTCTTGATTAGTTGCTTCCACCCGTTAAAAGCGATATGAAAATCTTCTCATTTAAATCATCATAGCTTAGTTCACTATTGATAGTTTGTTGTTTTGCCTATGCCTTAAGGGATTTATGAATAGCTTCTTCGAATTTCAAGTTGATATTGGCAACAAAATTATTAGTTTGGCATAGAAGCTATTGATTGCTACGCCTATAACTATATAGCTAGCCTACAGGCCTTTGGCGTATTTGACGCCTATAGAGGGAAAGAAGTAGAATTGTAGTTTTACCTTCGGGTAAATGGAATCATGATTGCCTATTGAGTTATGGTGGTGAGCTGCTACGTGTTCCACCTATTTATTAGAGACCTTATACTTCAATACGACATACAGATGGTTGTGTAGGTCCCTTAGAAAGCCACCTTACTTGTTGATAAATTGGAAAATTGTTTGATGCCTATATTGACTATCTTGTCAGCTGTTAGTATTTGGGGCAAAGTATTTGATCCATATTGTCACGCCCCGCCTTGGGGGGTATGACTGGCACCTGGTGCCCTATTAGGACCTGAACTGCTACACTACTGAGCCTAAGCACATCTGGTGTCAGACTGGCTCTAACTCTGATTAATGGAATCAACGGGCTATATAGCGGCTGTAAATACAGCCTCCGGCCGAGTAGGCCTATAGCCACCTGTAC
>JACEIK010003557.1:77389-87893 GCA_018107945.1 Datura stramonium | reverse complement strand
GTTGTGTGGGTGCCAATCGTAGCTATTTGGATTATGACAAAGTTGGTATCAGAGCCCTAGGTTCATTGGTCTCATAGCACGAAGACGAGTCTAGTGGAGTCTCGCGGATCGGCGCGGAGACGTCCGTAACTTATCTTTGAGAGGCTGCAGGACTTTAAGAAAACTCCTTTCTTTCTTTCCTTTTAGTATGTTTATTTGAATTCAATTGGTATCTAACAACTCTTCTTTATTTCCCTCTCAGATGGTGAGAACACGTGCAGGCGGAACAGAGAGGAAGCACCTAAGCCAGCAGCAGCAGCAGAGTTCGCGGCAGAGGTCATGGGCGGAGTCTTGCTGCTGTTAGAGGAGGGGCCCGCACTCCTGCTCTGGTTCAAGAGAGATCGGAATATCCTGTACCACCGAAAGTGCAAGAGAGGGTGGCTGTGGAGGTGGAGGTTCCTACCCAAGGAGAGGTTGCAAACGCTCCAGCATCCTCCGAGGTCCTGGCTCAGGTTCTTAATCTTTTGAGTGGCCTCATAGGTAATGGGCAGTTCCAGCGACTCCTGCAGGGTACCAGTCAGGTATACGACATGTAGCTATTGTGGCTCCTCGTATTGATGATATGTTAGAGGTTGTGATATTCCCACGGCTGATAGTTGGACCATAATGACTGGGAAGGAACATAACTTGTTCTGGAGGTTCACAAATATGAAGCCTCCCACCTTTTATAGTACTAAGGCGGAGGACGCCCATGAGTTTATAATTGACTGTCTAGAGAGGCTCCACAAAATGGGGGAAGTGGAGAAGTATCGGGTAGAGTTTGTCACCTTCCAATTGATGGGTGATGCTAAGCTCTGGTAGAGTGCAAACCAGCAGGGTCACCACCATTGACCTGAACCTATTTCTACTCCACTTTTCTAGAGAAGTACGTACCTCGTACCCTAAGAGATAGGAGGCAGGATGAGTTCACCACCATTGAGTAGGGGAGCTCTTTAGTCGCAACATACGAGGCCCGATTTCACTTACTGTTCAGGTATGCTCTGCCCTTACTACCTACAAAGGAAGAGAGGATCAAGCGATTTTTTAAAGGTCTGAATATGGGTCTCCAGCTGTTAGCCTCTCAGATAGTCTCTGCAGGCAGGACCTTTCAGGAAGTAATGGAGTGTGTGAAAAACGTGGAGGGGGTGAAACAGAATGGTTACATGAAGAATGCCGAGAAAAAGGCTCGAAAGGTAGGTTCTTACAATGGCTCTTTTGCTAGGACTCCAGCACCTCAGGGCTAGTCAGGATGCCCTATTCAGTCAGCCATGAAGGTGTCAGTTGGGGGTCCACCAAGAATACTCCACAACCAGTAGGTACAGTGGGGGGTAACCAGATAATTAGCTTAGATTTCGAGGCTCGTCCTATTTCTTTGGTTCTGATTCAGAGACTAGTGATTAAGAAGGTGTCTCACGAGTGTGGAGAGTATGACCATATCTGCAGATGGTGTCCCAGATTTAGTCAGGGCGAGTAGATTGTTTCGAACCCAGCTCCTCAAGCTTCAACTCTTACTGGGAGAGGAGAGAGTGTATTCAGTAGAGATCGCCCCTAGTTGGGGAGGGGCAGTTAGCCAGTGCTTAGAGGTGGCACCCAGACAGGTAGAGGAGGTGCTCAGATCAGAAGGGGTGGCAATCAATCCGGTAGAGGGGTTGCGCGGCCCAACAGGGGCGGGTCTTAGATGGATAATCAGGCTTATTTCTATGCATTCCCAGCTAGGCTCGAGGTAAAGGCTTCCGACGCCGTTATCATAGGTATGATTTTTGTGTCTGACAAAATGGCTACGACTTTATTTGATTCTGGTTGTACTTTTCCTATGTGTCTACTTATTTTGCTTTGGGATTGGATCTTGCTTGTGATGTGCTTGATATTTCTAGACATGTATGTACTCCTGTTGGGGATTCTATGCTGGTGGATATAGTCTGTTGTGATTGAATTGTTGACTTCATGGTTTTTGATACTTTAGTAGATTTGGTGATCTTAGAGATGGTAGATTTTGATATGATTCTGGGTATGAGCCGGTTGTCTCCTTATCATTCCATTCTAGATTGTCATGCTAAGGCTGTCACCATATCGGGCCCAAGGTCGTCCAAGCTGGAGTGAAAAAGGAATTGTAGCCCTGCTCCTAAGAAATTCATCTCTTATATTTGTGCCCGAAAATTGATAGAGCAGGGGTGTTTAGCATATCTAGCTAATCGGGATACCAATTTCGAGGGTCCTTTCATAGAGTCAGTCCCGATAATTTGTGAATTCTAAGAGGTATTCCCCGCGGATCTGCCTAGCATGTATTAATTTCTGTATAGATTAAGAGCCAGGGACTCGACCTATTTCTATTCCTCCGTAGAGAATGGCACCAGCTGAGTTGAGAGAACTCAAGGAACAGTTGCAAGAATTACTCAGTAAGGGGTTTATCAGACTGAATGTCTTTTCGTGGGTTATCCCGATCTTATTTGTGAAAAAGAAGGATGGTAGTATGCGGATGTGCATTGATTACCGTCAGTTGAATAAGGTAACCATCAGGAATAAATACCCTCTTCCTCAAATAGATGACCTGTTTGATCAATTATAGGGGGCAGCGGTGTTCTCTAATATTGACCTAAGATCGAGCTATCATCAGCTGAATATTCATGCTGAGGATATTCCCAAGACATTTTCCGGAACAAGTATGGACATTATGAGTTCCTGGTCATGTCCTTCGGACTCACTAATGCTCCAGCAACGTTCATGAGCTTGATGAATGGTATCTTTAAATCCTATTAGATTTATTTATAATCATGTTCATTGATGATATCTTAGTATACTCTAAGACTAAACAGGAATATGAGAATCAAAGGAGGATTGTGTTCGGACTGCTGAAGGAGAAACAGTTGTACGCCAAGTTCACCAAATGTGAATTTTGGCAGGAATCGGTATCTTTTCTGGGACATGTAGTCTCCAATGAGGGGATTCAGGTGGATTCATAGAAGGTGGAAGTGCTCCAAAACTGGCTAGGACTACTATAGTGACAAAGATTCAGAGTTTCATGGGGCTAGCCAGTTACTACCGCTGCCCGCTGGTTTGTGAAGGGATTTGCATCCATTGAGTCGGTGTTGACAAAGTTGACTCAGAAGGATGTGCCTTTTTAATGGTCCAAGGAATATGAAGAGAGTTTTCAGAAGCTCAAAACCCTGCTAACCACAACACCAATCCTGGCCCTACCGGTGGAAGGTAAAGATTTTATAGTTTATTGGATGCCTCACGGTCTAGGTTGGGTGTTGTGTTAATATAGGAAGGACAGGTCATTGCTTATGCTTCGAGGTAGTTAAAGGTGAATGAGAAGAATTACCCCACACATGACCTGGAGTTTGCAGTGGTGATGTTCGCCCTGAAAATCTGGAGGCACTTCTTGTACGGGGCTCGTTGTGAGGTGTTCATAGACCATCGCAGCCTGCAGTATGTGTTCTCCCAGAAAGATCTCAATCTGAGACAGAGGAGATGGATGGCACTGCTTAAGGATTATGATATGTCAATCCTGTATCACCAAGGTAAGGCAAACGTGGTGGCTGATGCCTTGAGCCAAAAATCAGTGAGTATGGGCAGCCTAGCTTGCTTGGAAGCTACTCAGCAGTCAATGGCCAAAAAAGTCCAGACACTGGCGAAAAGCTTGATAAGACTTTCATTGATAGAAACAGGTGGGATCCTAGCCAGCATGAAGGCTAAGTCATCACTGCTTGAAGAGATAAAAGTCAAGCAGTTTGAGGATGCGAAGCTGAGTAAGATTCAAGGCAAGGTTCTGCAGGGGGAAGCTAAGAAAGCAGTGCTAGATAATGAAGGGACCCTGAGGATAAAGGGACGTGTGTGTGTTCCCCGGGTTGATAAGTTGATTAAAATTATCCTGGTAGAAGCTCACAACTCGAGGTACTGCATCCATCCTGGGGTTACTAAAATGTAACATGACTTGAAGTGGCATTATTGGTGGGCAGGATGAAGAGGGACATTATTGATTATGTAGCCCAGTGTTTGCACTATCAACAAATGAAGTACGAGTACCATAAGCCTAGGGAAGTACTTTAGAAAATACCCATCCCAGAGTAGAAATAGGAGAGGATGGAAATGGACTTCGTGGTTGGTCTTCCAAAGACATTGGGGAAGTATGAATCCATTTGGGTTATTGTTGACAGATTGACCAAGTCTACCCATTTCTTTCCTGTTCAAGTAACTTACAATGCTGAGAGACTGGCTAAGCTTTATGTGAAGGAAGTGATTTGGTTGCATGGGGTGCTAGTTTCGATCGTGTCAGACAAGAGTACTTAGTTCACATACTATTTTTGGAGGACTTTACAGGCAGAACTAGGTATCAGGTTGGATTTGAGCACAACCTTCCATCCACAGACAGACAGACAATTAGAAAGGACCATTCAGGTGTTAGAGGACATGCTCTGGGCCTGTGTGATAGATTTTGGTGGCCATTGGGATAAATTTTTACCCTTGGTAGAGTTTGCTTACAACAACAGTTATCATTCGAGCATTAGCATGGCGTCATTTGAAGCTTTGTATGAGAAAAAATGTAGGTCTCCAATTGGATGGTTTGACGCATTTGAGGTGAGACCTTGGGGCATTGATTTGCTTAAAGAGTCCTTAAAAAAGGTTCGGGTAATTCAAGAACATCTGGTAGCTGCTCAAAGCAGGGCAAAAGCAATATGCAGACAGAAAAGTGAGATATATGGAGTTCATGAAGGGAGAGCAAGTGTTGCTCAAGGTGTCCCCCGTGAAGGGGGTAATGCGGTTGGAAAGTGGGGCAAGCTTAGCCCGAGATACATTAGGTCATTTGAGATTCTCCGACGTGTGGGGAAAGTAGCTTACAAATTAGCATTGCCGCCAAGACTATCAAGAATACATCCCACCTTCAATGTTTTCATGTTGAAGAAATACCATGGAGATGTGTCATATATAATTAAATTGGACTCGGTGTTGCTGGATAAGAATTTATACTGTGAGGAGGATCTAATGGCGTTAGTAGATAGAGAGGTCCGGAAGTTGAGATTGAAGGAGATTGCAATTGTAAAGGTCTAGTAGAAGAATCGCCCCATAGAGGAAGCCACTTGGGAGATCAAGGTTGACATGCGAAATAAATACCCTCAACTGTTTGTGGAATCTGGTATGCTCTCTTTCTTGCTTTTGTAGCCGTTCGGGGACGAACAGTATTGTAATTGGTATCTAATGTAACAACCCATATGTCATTACGAGGAAAATAAGTTTGGAACACCCTAACTGTCCTAAGTTGTGGATAGAAAGGTATTGTTGTGAGTGATAGTGAAAATTCTGAGTTGGGGAGTGGTTTGATTGAAGGATTGGGAGTTACTGATTATGAGAAACCGCTACAGCGGTGGGATTTTTGTTGCAGCGAGACCGTCATCATGGTCGAAGTCCACTGTAATGGACCAAAAGAATAACCGTTGGATCCGCCGTGGCGGTGTCCTGACCATCATAGCGAGTCCGCTATAGCAGAAAAGTGACCACTGCAGCGGACAACGAGAATCAGTAAGTGGGTTTTAAGTGGGATTTCAGAGGTTATGCCTCATTATTTCCAGAGAACGACTCCCAAGAGGTAGAGGCAATTTTCCTATAAAGCAGTACAATTTTCCTTCTCATAGTAAAAAACTCGACTTACTTCTTCTACGTTTGATTCCATAACACCTATGAATCAAAGGGGGGACCCCTATTGGTGATTTTGCTAGCAAGAGAACCCTAGGTTGGTAGAACTAGGGCTGGATAATGGAAAACTAATGGGTGTTGATTCCTAAGTTTATAAGGGAGTAATGATCACTCACTAAGGCGTAGTTCCTGTAGAACGTGGTTCATGTAGAAGTTGAGACCTAGAACTAGGTGAAATTGGGACCTTACCCTTAAAAATGCCTTAAAAGGGTTTGAGGAGTAATGTTAAAGAATTAAGCCATGGAAAACAACGTGGTTTGTGATAATGAGTAGAATGGGGTGGGTTTGAATTCTCAAAACCCTTGATTTTGGAAGTAGACTATTAAATTGTCTTAATCTCTTTTTGAACGTTCGGAGGCGTTGAGGAAAGGCAAGGCTCCAGTGGAGTAATTGACATTCGAACCCTCCAAATCAAAGTATATATTGTTAGAAGGAGTTAGACTTTCATAATAGTATGCATAGATGTGCAACGATAATATGTATGTTGGTCTCTAGACCTTAAGTATTTTAAATATTTCTTGTTGAATTCCCTGATTGAGTGATCCTAATATGTTGTTATTACCTGTGTAATATGAAAATGAATGTGTATGGTTTGTTCATGTCCTTTTGTACTTGCTGAGAATGATTTGAATTGTTTAAATGTTTAAGTTAATGGAGGTAAGATGAGACCTCCTAAAAGTTATATCAATGGACTTAATGATAAAATATTGATAATGAGAATAAGTATGGATACTATGAATATCCTTAGATGAGCGGCTCATGCCCGAGGGGAGCATCCGGGCAAGCAATAATGATTGAATGACTCAGATTGAGAAATAGAACCATCTGATTTAATTCGTTCTCAATAGCCACGAGATGGTCATCATCGTGTCCGAGGGGATCATTCAGAAGAGCATAGAGTAGGAGCGGATACCATGTTGGTACAGTACATGGATTTCTAGAGTCCCCTGTAGGTCATAACTAGAAGGCATAAATAAGACCCTCTAGTATTTGTGTACATCGATGTTTAGTGATTGAGTGTTTGTGGTGATGTGACGGAGGTGTATGCCCCGCATGTCAGCATTCGTTGTATTAATTGATTTACTGTAAGAATGTGAGAATCGGACTGAGTATGTGGGTATCTGACTGAACCGAACTTGTGGTCATGTGTTGCCATCTAAATTGTTAAAGCGTTGCAATGACTTGATAGTTGGAATAGTTAAATGAGGACTCGTGATTGAGTTGTGCAATCTTTGTGAATAATTTATTCCATATCTTATGTGGTTATGTGGTATCAATTGCCTATTGATGACTGTGGATAGCTTAGATGATTATAGTGATGGTAAGTTATAAAGAGTTAGTGAAATATTAGGTGTGTAGTTAAGTCAAGCTACTGTCAAGGCAGTACCGTTGTAGCGGCACTTGTTCCGCCGCGGTGAGATCGTGGCAGCGGTCGAGCGACCACTGCAGCAATGGCCCAATCCAGTGAGCAGGTCGGTTAGCACCTAAGCAGAAGTAATTTCAAAAATGTGTACTGTCTATATATGAATGGTGTTTTGAGCTAATTTCATATTGTTGTTACATGTATGTATGTTATTATGTAAGGTAGGCCAATGATGTCTACCAGTACTGTGTTTCATACTGACGTTACTCCTGCACTTCTTTTTTGAGTGCAGAATCCGATCTCGGAAACTCATCTCGACCTCACCTCTAGAGCAGCAGTAGACTAAAGGAAAGGTGAGTGATGCCAGATATGCAGTTCTATTCCTCCTCCGAAGATGTCTCTTGTCAAGATATTAATAGCTTTTATTTATTTTTGTCCTATTTAATCCTAAACAATATTAGGTAAACGTCTTCATGTGCAATGACAATCAGATTTTGGGAGTGTTTAACAGTGAGTTGTTGTTATTATTTTCTTTTGTTTGATAATGTTTCGTTATTTATACTCAATTGTGCTTTTCTCTTTCTTAATGTCAATGGTTTGGGGTAAAGAGCAGAGAAATGTGGTTCGACCAGGGGGAATTTAGTGTGGATGTCAATCACGACTATTTGGGTCGTGACATATGATGAAGTGAAAATAACAGTTATTGCATTATGGTCAAAGTAGAAGATTCAGAATCAAGCTACATTAAGCAAATAATTGGTTCACCGGTGCTTAGGTTGTTAAGATTGAGTCTGTAATGTGATGCTATTAAATTATAATATCTTTTACTATGTGTTGTCAAGCTACATTGAGATAGTCGAGTAGATTGTAGTCTTTGAAGTAGTATACAGTTGGACAAACTGTAGATGCTAAAGTACTAGAGTTAATCTCTTAGATTATTGAGTTTTAATCTGAACCTGCTCGTTGAAGTTAGTGAAGTTTGCTGGAAATTCTACTCTTCGTAGGTCGTGATGTTTACTTCCTTAAGTAGAAAGATTTTTTACAATAATCTCTCGTGTCAATACTATTGAAAATGTTTCCTATATTTTCTAATTTAGTGAACCTGATTCACTGTGTTAATAACTAACCTAAAAGTCTTAAGGTTATCAGAGTAGTTAAAGGATGCTAATTTCTACATTAATGGTTGGGAATGTATAGTAAATTTACTGTATATTTCGTTGAAAAATTACTTTGTGTAGCTAGGTAAATTTTTGTAATAATGTGTGCGTGTGTGTGCAAGGGCGGATCTGCTAAGGATAGCGGGGGGTGCCACGGCACCCGCAAACTTTGGCGAAAACTCTGTGTATATGTGTATTTATATATAAGATTTAGTATAAATAATTCAAAGTGCCACCCTAAGTAACAAAAGACAATTTGATGCCAATGGCAAAGGGTTAGAGTTATCTCCTTGAGATCTTGAGATCTTGAGTTTGAACCTGGCTTTGCCTATTTAAAATAATTCTTGGCTGCATATAGACAACAGAACAACACACATACACACGGTAAGCTTCACAAATTTTCCAACCTATTAATATCAGTTAGCATCAATTACTATTATCATTTACATCTAAATATAAAATCTATTCTAATGAAATAAGATTGTGTAACTAAGCGGTATTGGATATAATTAATGCTTTTTAGCAATAAAATGATATTATCTCTCACATTTATTTTTTGTTTTGTTGTAATCTACCTCTGCACTTTTAAATTAAAGATAATTATTTGAGAATCACTTACTAATTCATATGTTTGATTTTCAAAAAGCTCCTATGGGTTAAGGCTAAGGATTACGAGCAAAAAGGAAATAAAAATTGATGATTTCAAATGAAAATAAAAACTAAATTCATTTTAAAGAGGCTTAAGGTAGTGAAGGTCAGCTTTCTGATATAAATCATAATATAATGTATTTTAAAAAACTTATTTTATGTATATATAAGATATGATTATGTATATATAAGAATTCAATTTAACTAGTAATTTAGGTAATCCATACAATGAATTAGACATATATAAGATATGATTAGTGTGAATATCAATGTATGACTTGACCTATTCATTTTTGATCAGTCAGAGATAGACTCAGGAATTGAGAGTGTCGAGAGCACTACTATTTTTTAATAATATAGACATGTCATTTACTTATTATAAAGTTGGAGGTGAAATTCTCTAAAAACTAAAGATAAAAATAATTTTTAAAAAAGGTTGTAACTACTACTTAAATGTCAAAAAGATTAAAATTTGAGAAAATACTAAAATAGAGATCGAACCTAGGTGAGCCCATTAAATATTCATCAGTACACCCTAAATTAACCTGTGAAACCATTTTATATTTGTTGCTAGGGGTGCTAATACTGAAACATACACATTGTTTAAGATATATACACATATATACATATATTTTTTCTGAGGTTATTGAGTGCTCGTGACCCTCCTACCCTAAGGATAGGTCCGCCTCTGTAATCAGCGACATACACATCCTTTTAAATAGTAATGATAGACTGATATAAGCTTACATAAAATTTTGCGTATATCATATGTGAAATTATTATAACCATCCTAACCTTTTTCTTTTTAGATTGGTTAGATCTCCTTTGCATTCTTATACATAGGTAGCCACAATTTAATTAACCTTGTAGTCTTTTTTGATTTCTAATCTGGATTATTCTAATCATATTCTAATTTATGTATGATTTTTTTCATAGATTTCAATGATTAGTACAAAGATTTTTGCTTATTGAAACTAAACTAAAGTTGAAAATGAAGCTCTTGACTTTAGTCGTTTAGTTAAGAAAGATGGACGTGATTAATTGGAACTTGCTTAATTAACATTATTGCAGTTTTAGTCCTCTAAATTAAATAAACTTTGATTTCAATCCATCTAATATTCAGACTATTAGATGAATCAGAATCATACTTTTCTTGATTGTCTGGGAGGTGAATCAGAAGCATCAAATAAAAGGTTCTTTCCAAGACCATCTGTTATTGAATCAGCTGTTGTTGCCGGGCGAGATTCTATCTTTTCCTTGTCGTCCACAGAATTTGAATCTAGAGAAACTCATTTTTTGAATGAATCATAACTTATTCAAAGGATAGTTTCCGTAAAAAAAACAAAAGTAAAATAGAGAATATTTGAGGGGGTTGCAATTCTTGGCACATTGAGTAGGAGTACATAATAATAAATAATGAGAATAAATTGAAGTCAAATTCGTACAACCCAAAAACATAAAAGTTGCTTGTAAATTAATTACGAAGTTGAAAGTCAATAGGAAGCAACCAACTATTTACAATTTAAAAATGAAACTCGCGGTGTTCGACGGTTCCACGTTGTTCCTATCTTTGTTTGCCACGTCATCACCTCCCCCTCTAAATTCCAGTACTAAATCAATAAATACA
>JACEIK010003557.1:0-48540 GCA_018107945.1 Datura stramonium | reverse complement strand
ATAAATATTTTTAAAAATTTTTTTTTATCTAAAAATATAAAAAAAATAAAAATCCAGTTATTTATTAAGAAGGATGCAAGATGCAAGACAATGTTTGTCAAAAGTTTTAAGGGCCTAGGGGACCCTTTCTCCATTTGCCAATTTTCCCAATCATTTACGTATTTGACTATAACCTCCATTTTCCTCCTTTCGAAGAAAGTAATATCATTTTAGTTTGTCCAATATATTATCCTTTGTGTCCTTAATTTAATGTGTTAATTAGCTTTCTATATGTCAAGGCCAAGGGTTATCATGTTGTTTTGTGAGTCAATCCAATTATTCGTACTCAAGATCATGCCATATGTTGTATCTTTTTCTTTTTCACTTTTTCTCTAGTAGAACATAGACTTTTTAGTAGTTATTACTTATTGCTGGACATGTTTAGTATCTTACTAATTGGAGAGGTTTATTGAAAAATAAAACTTCTAATAAGTTGCAACTCTGACGATCAACTACAAAGTTAAGAGAAACGCTTTAAATTTGCCCTTAAAATATATATGGGATATATAGCACGTGACTATTTTTATTTGTTATTAATTATTATAGTATTTTAATCAAAAATATTATAGTTTAGTAGAGTTACAAATTTCTCCTAACAGAAGCAGATATGAAGCAATCATGATTTTGTAACTAGTTGTCGAGAATCTCACGAAGTTAGATGAATTTCTTTTGTTGTTTTATATAAAATCTAGGTTAGAAAATTTAAGGTATTTCTTCTTTGCGTAATACAAATAAAAAATAATTAATGACCAAAAAAAAAGTTATAGTTAAATAGCAAATTTTATCGTTAATCCGATTTAACTACGGACATGAATAACTGGTCATTAGGAATCGTCTTGATGTAGAGGTGTGTATCGTTCGGTTCAGTTCGATTTTGAAGGTTATTGGTTTAACTTTTCAATTATCAATTTGTAGACATGCTAAACCATTAAAACCATTAAGATATCGGTTAATAAACTATTGATCGTTATCGGTTCGATTATCTGATTAACCCATTAAGATCTCACACGAAAACTTTCATCAGTCATAAGTATGTTTTGCTAGAAAAAGTTGTTTCAAAAGATAAAGATCATATAGAATTAGCCCAACTAAAGCAATCAATTTTAATTTAGATTTGAAAAATATCACCTTCACTTATCATTGATACCCAATTCATCTTCTTGCTAGAATACTTTATATATCGAAGGCTAAATTATAATTTAATATATTATTATCAGTTATTGGTTCACCCATTAAAAAAGTAGTCAAACTAATAACCCAATAACTTAGGACAATAAATTGATAATTAAATCGTTAAACCAATAACTCGACTTATTAATCCAACAATCAAATTATCGATTCGGGTTATTGGTTTAACCATCGATTTGAACAACTCTATCTTGATGGATGAATTTTTATTTTTACAGCCTAAAATTCCCTTTAATAGATCAGAGAATAAATTTTGATCATTATTAGGTTTTTACTCGATTCCAACACCCATATTATTATTTATATATACATTATTACAGCTTGTTTGGATGTTTGTTACCTATTTTATTGTTAGTTTAAATATAACCTTATTAATTTTATTGTATTTATATTTAATTATATTATATCATTAAAATACATCATTATGTGATGACGAAAAGTCTCATTTCATGTAATAGTAGAGTTTAGTATGATCGCATCGTTATTTTTTTCTCATTTTGGGTTTGCCCTGTTATCTAATAATCATTATTTTCTTTATTCTTGTTAATTAATGGAGGTTTGTTACCTCATTAGGTATTAGTAAGATAATCCCTAACCCCCCTCCCCCTTATACCTGGTAAGGAATTTTTTATTTTAATAAAGCCACTAGATACTCTATCTAGTGGTATAATTCGCCAAAAGAATATATATTTTTCCTTTATCGTACCTTTCTATAATAGTTCATGACACCCTACTTTTCTTGTAGGTTTATTTTCAAATTGCTAATATACAGAAATTATGTAATAATGAATAATGATACAATCTATTCAAATATTATAATCATCAAAATACATACGATGTAAATCTTTGTTGCAAAAAATCGGTACAATTAGTTATAGCAAAGTCAAGGACACGTGATATATTTTGAATCCAATCAGTATTTATGCACCGAGCTAATAAAAGCTAAATATTGATACGATTGTATGAAAAACAAGTAGATGAAATTTTTTGGAATAATAAGATTCGGAGAAATAAGTTTTAATGTAAAGCTAAAGATCTAATTGCGGCTTATGGATCCGAGATATTAGAAATGTTTATTAGCAAGCTTTCAGTAAGTGAAGAGGCAAGAGAGATTTTATGAAAACAAATAATAAATATGTCATATTACATTTTTCATGTTGCTTTTACAAGTAAATGGTGTCATTATTTATAGGTGTTAGCAATAGTACCTTTGACCAAAAAATGGCTCTACCTAGGACTTATAGTACTTAAACCAATGAAACTATTTTGTTTGTATATTATTATTATTTCTCGACACAACATTTGTGATTGAGTAGGATCCTAGTGATTTTCACACGTCGTTGTCCTTTTCATTACTTAACTTTGAGTCACCGAATCATAATGTCGAATGATGAGTGAGCGTTCTTCCTTAATAAATTCACTGACTTGTTCTTGTATCAAGTCTTCCTAGCCCCAGATGAGATTCAAAATATTGCTTCCGAAACTTTGTCCCCTCTTCCTCTGTCAAGCTGAAACTCTCCTCATCATCAATACCTTGTCTCTACATGAAATCATTTTCGTCATCCTTGTATTGAGTATAGTTTTACAGCATATATATAGTCCTCTTGGTTTTAGGATACTTAATTGATAGTATTAGAGAAGTAGAAGAATTTTCGGGACCTCTTTTAGGCGAGAAAAAACAAAAAATCATTTTGGGGTACAGATAGTGAAAACATTTTCTACTAGGCTGAAAAAACGTCTCTTCTATATCGTTAAATGAAGTCCGCCACGTTGTCCAACCCGTGCCTAGAAAATATTGTAATCGATCAAGGTCATGATTGGCTTTTTCTCTATAAATAACATTTGCCTTCACTCTCTTTTACTTTACATTCTAGCACTTCTTTGTTTTCTCTTCAGCAATTATAAATCACTTAGTTTTTCATATCCTTGAATCTTCATATTTAAAGATCTCCTTCTTCAAAGTTCAACTATCTTTCAAATCTTCATCTTCTTAAACATGTCTTCTTCTATCAATCGACCCGGCCTAGTCTTCTTTGGCGGAGAGGGCCAAAAGAAGAATAAAGATTTGAGTTCTTTTTCCTAAACATACGTGGGTGATAGTGCAAAATTATGAAAAATTCAAATAATGACATCAAATTAGGGCCACATCTACATCCAAACTGATTAGAGAGCATATCTCTTCAATCATTGATTTCCATCTTTTCCTTATTTGTATTGATTGCAAAAAATGAGGAAAGGTTTATATTTTCTCCTAGCATAATTAAGAGCATAAAAATGTCCACGAGCATGGTCATTCGAATGTCTATACATATCCATTCACCCTTGGCTTGGGGTTTTCCTCCATAAGCTGAGTCACTATTCAGCTGCCGGACCTATCGAGATATATCGCTTGGAAGTCGATCCCCTTCCATTTGGAAGCATGCTTTGTCTCAGTTATTTGGCTAATGAAGTCGACGGCCCTTCTCCCTTGATCATTTACGGAAGTTTCTTCTTTATTCTCCTCAGTTCTATCAGGGAGGGATTTTAAACTTGACCAAGAAGGAAACAATTCCATACTATATCTTGATGATGACTATAGCAGGGGTTGGATAGAACAAATTGTAGTAGCTATCACTGAATGCGGTTCTAGATGTCTAGATCCACTGAATTGTGGAACCTTGATCGTAGTTTCTTCCCTTATAGACTCGTCTTTCCTTTTGTTTCTTTATATTTTCCATCCACAGCTTCTTTGAATTTGCAAGTTTACTACTCGGCTCCCCTTGGACTCCTTCTAAAGGAATCCTTATTGAAGTAGGTTCGGGGCATTTTGCATATCTCGAATTCTAATGGGAGGATGTGGAAATCCACCTCCATATCCCAAAGTTGGAAGGCCAGAAATCATCATGTTATTTACTCTTGTCATATATTTGTCCATATCGGTCCTTTAATTTAAATGAACCATTTGTTGTTGCGGAGTCTTTCGAAGGTTCACTGAGGCGCCAATCAGGGTCTGTAGTATCCCAGAAGGAAGTGCAAGCCCACATGCGTCGGTCCTAAGCGAGACATGAACCTGAATATTTCCGGTGAAGCATGATTGACACGCATCCCTTTACTAAGGAAACCAAAAAAAAAAAAATTGATTAGGCCTCAACTATTGACAAAGGGCCATCTACTTGTGCTTCGAAATAAAAGGAGATTATTCGGTGTCTTTAGATTGAAATGACAAAGAGACTAATGGTGATATTCTCCTATGAAGAATAAATGCTCGGCCGCTCAGCCTCAAATTTTGAAAGATACCGGGGAGTTTCTTTGAGAGGCCTACCTCGCGGAGTTGGTTGACTCTCGCCTCTCGATTATATATGATTCTATATGTTGGTCTTCATATTACCAAAACAAGAATTATACCCTCGTCATTAGGCCCTCATAGAAACATCTTTTTGTCTGCTTGAGCCCCGTTGCTAAGAGGCAAAAATTAGCCATCCTCCCAAGTCTTCGGCTTCTAAGTCGGGCGACGGATGCTTTTCTAGCAGCGATGAATAATCCATAGAAAAATAACCTTCATTCTACGATTTTTAAGGAGACGTGGCACTCTCCTACTAGTTTCAGTGCCAAAGCCATACAAACCTTCTTTTCTATACACTTCACAATCGTATTCTGCCAAAATCCATAAACGACATCTCTCTCTTCTACGACCCAGGCCGACTATAACTATTCTCTAATTACAGCTAAAGATTAGGAGAAAATGGACAAAGTCTTCCCAATATGTCTTTTTAACAAAGTGACTCAAGCTTATACCAAGGTAAAAATTTTATTTATCCACCTATCTTATCTCTTTCATTTTTAATATCTTTGTATTTGACTTAATTTTTGTTTATAATAAGGCGGAAAGTAAATCAGGTCCGAATCATTTCCGGTTTGATTCCGATAACAGACTCGATACTGGTAAGACTCGGTTCCATTAGAACTGAAGTAGAGAATTAATTAGGGGGACCGAGAAGGTGGTGGTCAGGTGAGATTTGGATCGGTGGACTGATCAGGTCACAGTCAACGGTCGATTTTAAGAAAAATTAGTCAAGCTAACGTTAGGGAGCCTTTGGCAACCGGCAATGTGGCTGACCAATGGCTCCAAATGTCCCCTTACCCCCAAACACCCTTGCCACTCTTAACTCCTCTACATTATAAATACACCTCAAAATCATTCTATTTTTCTCCACAAAGCGAAACTCTCTCTTTGTTCTCTCCAAGTGATCAATCTTGTCATCTAAGATTTTAATTATTTTTTTAATTATATTTTATGGTATTGGCTAATTAGTTTAGGAGATTTTCTTGAAAATTTACCCAGCTTCAATTGTCATCTCTTGACTCCGGCTTTTGCGTTTGCGTTTTACGCGAAGCATTGAGTGCATTCATTTCAACTTTAATCTCTTTATTTATTTACTTATATTTTTCTTGTTATATTTATATTGCTTGTTAATTTGTTGCTCATATTTTATTTATTTAATATCTCTATTTGCTTATTTTACATTTAAATATGAATGTCGGTAAATAAGTAAGTAAAAAAAAAAACTATAGGTGCTACTACTAGTAGGGGTGGAGATAGTTCTAGATCATTGCCGCTAAATATACTAATGTAGAAATTGTAGATGAAATTTATTTACCATGTCGGCAACCTTATGATATTAATTAATGCTATTGACTTAGAACATGAGACCACAAATAGAATTCATAGTATTAATTTTGAAGAAGAATTACGGGAATCTCAAGAAGTAGAAGAACAAGAGTTAGAGAGACCCCTATCCCTTCTAGTCCGGTTACCGATACCTACAGTTACTAAGGTTGCAAAGGTCGAACGTCTTAAAAGGTCTTTAGTTTAGCAATTTATGGACCAAAGTAATGAAAAAAACTACGCTGCTTGTTTAAAATGTGAAAAGTCTTGAAACAATTGAGTAGGGGATCGGAAGGTGGGATAGGATTGCAGCAAACATTTGAGATCATGTAATAAAGAATTTGATTCACGTAGAAGTGATGCTAAGGCTAAATAAATGGTATAGCTTTGCACGAAGAATTTGTTGGAGGATCTACTTGAGGTTCAAAGTATTTCAACATGTTTAACACGGCTGGCCCAAGCTTTACGGCACATATAGTCAACAAAAGAACGGGAAGAATTAACAAATATGATAGTTGTTTGTGGTTTTTCCTTTTAGTTATTTCTTCACATTTGATTTTATTTACTATATTCGTGATATGTATAATCCTTCTTTTCATGGTTTTTAAGAAATATTTGAAAATGATATTTTTGAAATAACAAGTTGAACACTTTCATCTTCATTGTCTTTTTATATTTTGATAGTAGAATATCTATTACTTCCTGATATGAGTTGTAGTATTAATATTAATGATTATTTACTATTACTACCCATTGGATTAGTCATGAATGGAATATGCAAAAAAGAATAATGGGATATAATATGTAGAAGAAAGTAAAATTGGTTGTTACATAGCTACCACAATAGGAGGTATGTTACAGTATTTTAATATTTGTGATAAAATAATGTGTCACCTTAGATAATGCTTACGCACAATTTTAAATCTATTGATTTTCTAAACCCTAGACTTTTCCAGTGATAATGATGTTTCATGTTAAATGTGCTAACACATATTTATATTAGTAAAAGATGGTCTTCATGATTTTGAAGTTAGTTGTGCAAAGGTTAGACTTAAATGTGCTTGAATTTTTAAAGCTAAAATAAAAGTCTAGACTTGCTGATTCTAAAAATGCGTGGTGTAGAATATGAACTAAGTTCCAAAGAAATGTCTAATAGATAGAACTCTTTATATGAAATGCTTGAAGTAGTTTTATGCTATTGCATGCCTATACAATTACTTTATAATGCTATAATGTGGATCCTATTTAAGACTTTGTGATGTTGATTGGAATGACGTTTATGAAATTATGAAATTTTGAAAAAAAATTATAAAGCTACAAATGCAATATTTAGTCAACAATATCTGACTATTTCTTTAGTGTTAGTAAATATTACTTCTATTTCAATTAAATTTGCAAAATTTAAATAAATTAAAATGTTTAGAGAGTTTTGTACTTTTGATGATTGAAAAATTCAAAAAATATTTTTTCCTATTCCCCAAATTTATTTGTGCTAGTTTATTCAATCCTTTTTATAAAGTACAAGGTGTAAAAGCAATGATTGAAAAAATTTATACAAATTGAATATTAAACTTGATGAATTGTCAACCCTTCAGTTATTGTAGAATAGTATAATAGCTAAATCTAGAAACTTATATAATATATATAGAATCATCGAAGAAAATGTTCCACTAATATGATGTATTAGTTCTAGGCCTAGGATAGATGATTTTGATGATATGATGGGTGATCATCTTGATCTCGAATCATTTAACAATAATGATTTTTATGCATATATTTCGCAGGCACGAGATATTATGAGAGATGCAAATGGAGACCACTAACTTTTGATGTGGTGGAAGAACCATGGTGAACAATATCCATGGATTTTAAGAGTAGTTTGAGATGTCCTAGCCATTCAAGTGTCTTCAGTAGCTTCAAAGAAGCTTTCAACGTAAGGGATGTTTATTGGAGGCTACCGGTATTCTCTACGCAGTTTGGAAATATCGATGTTATTGAGATTGGATCAATCTTGCGAGTTGTCAAAGTTATCGTCCCAAATCAAAGACAGAAATAGATGATATTTGGGAAAAATAGAGGATAACGACGCAGAGGTAATAGAGGAACAAGGACGAGTACAAATTCCAAAAAATATTTTAGAGGAATTAATAAATAAGTTATGAAAATAATATTTTGAAAATTATAGATATTAGTATGATAATAGAGACCTAATTCAAATAAGAGACACTTCTAGAAGGTGGCTGTGAATTAAGTACTCTTCTAATATTTGTAATATATCTATGATTTTTATTTATTCAGACTAAATTTATAGCCTAGTTGCTTTAATTTTTTAATAATTGTCTTTATTTAATGTAGGTCATTTTATATATACTTACTTAAAGTTAATTTATATTCTCTTTATTATTCTTACTTTAAAATTTATTACTATTTAATAATTTTACAAATTTTTAATAAGTTTAAATTTTAATAAGTTAAAAAATGATTATCTAATAGACTAAGAGTAAACAAATAATAAAAACTATTTTTAAAAAATATATCTGAATTAATTAAAAAATGGTAGGACCCAGATTCGAAACCGGTACAACCTGGTTCCACACTAGCAACAAATTGACCGAACCGAACTAGGTGAAAATGTTAGATTGATGATGATAGACACGATTTTGATCAATAGGACCCAATCCATTTGATGGCTTATTTACACAATAAAAATGATAACAATATTATTATTACTATGAATAATTTCTAAAATAAAATAAAATTGCGTAAATATCGTTATGTAAATAATTTATAAAATTTAAGTAAAGTAAAAAAATAAAAAAAAACACTATAAATTAAAATTTTCAAAAATTAAAAATATTAAAAAAATCAAAAAAGATAAAAAAATTAAAAAAATTAAAAAAATTAATAAGTTGAAACTAAAAATGTAAAATAAACATTATAAGTTGCAAATATTTGTGCAAAAATTTGAAATTAATTATTAAAAATATTTTTAATTTTTTTAATTTTTTTAATTTTTTTAATTTTTTTAATTTTTTTAATTTTTTTAATTTTTTTAATTTTTTTAATTTTTTTATATATATATATTGATACGCAGCAAACGGGGTATAGGGAGGTCAAAATTGGGTGTCAACAACTGTCCTTCTTTTCGAGGGCAAACGGATTGTCGAGCAAGAAAAATTTTGTTGGGGCCGGATGAAAATGAAATTACAAATATATTGCGGCCGAGACTTTAAATTCAAGCCGCCTATATATCTCGGGTTCCATGAGAATCAGGTCGTGTGTAGTTCTAGATTTAGGGACGAATGAAATCCCTAAAAAAAATTAATAATACGGGATTTGAATAAGGAAAGAAATATCAAATGATAAGATTAGAGAGATGAAAGAGATAGATGACATTGTTACTTTCGTGTCAAAATGCGAAAATATTAGAATGAGGGCTAATCTGAAAGATAAAAGATTGAAAAGCGAGAGAAAAGTAAAAGTCGCTTCTAAGTAATATGCGATGAAAAGTGATAGACCTTGAATGTAAATAAATAAAAAATAAATAATAATAGCGAGAGATAATTTCAAAAACAAAGCATAGCTCGGATAACTTTGAGGTGGGTAATTGCTTAGCAGACAATGTCTGAAACAGTAGGACCATGCTTAGCCCTTAAAAATCTATAAGTTAATGCTTAGCAATTAAAAGAATGGTGATAGCAACACAATGATAATATGTCAAGAGTAGCTAATAGTGGCTTGAAGAAAATGATAATGGTTTGAAAGTAGCTTGAAAGTATGCGAATAGCATAAGAGTGGCAAAACAACATAGGAGCTTGAAAGTAGCATGATAGTAGCTTGATTCAAAACCACGAGCATAACTTGAAATAACACAATAATACACTGCAAACCTTAAAAACTAGATAAAAATTATTATTCAATAAGCGTAGATAATGTTTTGCAAAATTAAAAGATTAAGCTCGAATAAATTTGAAAGGATAATTACTTAACCGATCAAAATTTAGAAAGGTTGTGCTTAACCTTAAAGATTGGAGGTGAGTGCTTAACCCATGGGACGGTGCTTAACCCTTAAAATTGAGGGTAGTGCTTAAACCATAGGACAATGCTTAGCCCTTAAAATTTTAGGGTAGTACTTAACCCATAGGACAATGCTTAGCCCTTAAAATTTAGGGTAGTGCTTAACTCATGGGCAGTTAGCCCTTAAAAAATATTTAGGGTAGTGCTTAATCCATAGGGTAGTGTAGCCTTTAAAAAATATTTAGGGTAGTGCTTAACCCATAGGGCGGTGCTTAGCCCTTAAAAAATTTAGGATAGTGCTTAACCCATGGACAATGCTTAGCTCTTAAAGAAACGTTTAGGGTAGTGCTTAAACCTAGGACAACGCTTAGCACTTGGAAATAAAATTTAGGGTAGCGCTTAACCCCTAGGACAATGCTTAGCACTTAAAGAAATATTTAGGGTAGTAACAATACTTAGCTTTAAATAAACAGCGTTTGGCTTGAGGAACTTACTAGGTACTTGCTTAACTCTATTCATGATTCGCTAAGTATTGTAGGCTTCAAATAGTTTAGTTTACCATTAACAACGAATATAAGTAAATCTTGAGGATATTTGAGTGATTGCAAAATTGTACTGTCATCCCATTTGTGCTCAAAGAAAATTTTGAACTTAAAAAAAAGGAGAAAGGTTGATTTGTGCCCCTATTCGTCTGTTGCTATCCCGGTCTCATAAACTTTTAATTTGTGATCGGGCGAATCTTTGCACATCTTTCCATAGACGTCCTTTTGGAGGATCAATTCTTTGTCTTTGACCAAGTCTTGATGAAATTTTGAGATCCTTCTCAAAATTCTGCTTGATATAGAACATGACATAACCTTCCTTGCAAATGACGTAATGTTATGAATTTTTGAGATACCTAAATGTTGCCGGATTGCAACTCATTAACCATACCACCATAGAAACATGGTAGAAACATCGAGACCCAAAATGGAGGAGAAGATTTTATTAAGATATGAATTAAGTCCTATAGGGACGCCTACGTATCCTCTTAAACAGGAATCAGGCCCAACATAGTTCAAAATACAAGTAGTAAAAGGCTTTCAAATAAGCGATCCAAATCAAGGCGAGAATATGACATCCTTTCATTTCGAATTGGATCACTGGGCATCAATCGGTGCTTGAATCTTGTCTTTCAAAGCTCGATACTCTTCTGTGATGTGTCCTCTCATTGTTGAATGATAATCACAAACCTTATCATGATCAAGCAATTTTGCATGTGTATCCATCTCTATTGTAGGAATTGGAGTGATGTAATCGGCAACCTTTAATCTCTCATACAATTGGGTATAGCCTTACCCAAAGGAGTATCTGGGTTTTGATGAATTTGGTCGGGATCTTGCGAGTGGCGAGATTTTGATTTGGTGGATTTTGATAGACTAAGGGGGCCCCTTGGAATGCGGGCGGAGGAAGATGAAAATGTATAGGTTGTGCATTATGAACAAGATAAGCAGCAGAGGTAATAGAACGACATTGGGTGATTGTATGTTGGTGCGGGAGATAGAAATGGAGGCACTTGATAGCAAGATGGAGGTGCTTGGTAGTTCAAGGAGTTTTCAGTCATACGTAGGTGATACAACATTCACCTCCTTCACGTTCTTGTTCTCAGTGGACCTTCGGTTAGCCAAGTCTTGCTGGCTGCCTGCGATACTCCCAATAGACAATGGTACCGTTTTTATACTTTCCTCAATCTTTCGCTAATTTGATGATTTAGTGAAACTCTTCCTCACCAACCAACATTAGCCTATCATATACTTGCGAGTCTAAATTTCACATGAAGATATCCTTTATTTGTACCCCCCCCTCCATTGGAGGTCGCACTTTAAACGGCCTCGGACCTCTAGCGGGTTGCATATTCCACTGAATGTCTGCGTAAGCTTTCTTTTAAAGTTTTGAATGTCTTACGTCCGGTGCATTCTGTGTGAAGTGGCCAGTCTACAAAAGCTACGGCCATATCGGTCCAATTAATCCATTTTCTCGAATTTTCTCTATGTGCCAATTGAGAGCATCTCCAGTCAAATTTTTCATGAAGATTTTCATTCTTATCTTCTCATTTTTTCACACTCCTACTAGTTTATCACAATACAATCTCAAGTGGGCCCTTGGATCACCAGAAGCTGACCAGCAATTCAAACTTAGGATGTTTGTACCCTCAGTGATTCGACATCAAGGATGTATGCATAAGTCTTCACAATTTAGACCTTATATCCCTTTGGCTGGTTTATTCTGTATATGGTCGTTCATCTTTTTGAGCTCCGTCCATAGAGGCTTGTATCAAGTTTGTCTTTCTCGAAAGTCAGATTTCCTAGGTGATGAGTGACCGGAGTCTCAATGTAAATTGGATTTAAGGTATGATTTCCGGGCATGGGGTAAGACATGTGGGAGGTGGATGGAGGAGGTAAGTACATGGTGGGTGGTCTTTGTGAAGCAGCTTGATGCGCATTTGATGAAGTTGCGTAAGCGTTGTGCGGATATTGTAGATGATTTTGAGGAAGCGAGAAGTATGACTAGAATTGTTTTGAGGATGTGAGACTTGATGGGATAGCCGAGAGGAATACTTGTAAAAGCGACATGAGGCTTGATAGGGTCATGGGCCTTGGTTTGTGATTCGGCCCGAAGTTTCTAGTGAAGCAGAGCGGTTGGTTGTATTACGAGCTAGGGATAACTCCCATTAGTTTCAAAATCCTTTATTCCATCCTTAGTACCATGTCATTATACTCGAGGTGGATACCTCCTCCCGAGCTTTCTGCGGAATCTCTTGGAGTGGTCGTATCAATTCTGTCTGTGTTTTATTCACTGTCGTTCATTTTCCTTCTTACTTTGGTGAAAGTGACTAGGAGAAAGGTATTGCGTACGGTTATGCACAAATCAACCTTAGAAAGGGATAATCAAGATAAACAAATAGAAAAATGAAATCGGTAAAAGAAATTCGAGCATTACGTTGTAGATATTAAAGGAAATAAACACATTAATACATTTCATATTTGTAGATAAAATATTAAACACATTAACGGCGTTTCCTAATTTGGGGGCCTCCTTCATGCTTTGCTTCTCCTATCGGGGAAGGGACAAATATCGAAATGGAAGCCCAGGCAGCATATATAGGTCTCACCTGGTGTCTTCCTGCGGTCCTTTCGGGAGTCATTCTTGAGGTTGATTCAGGAAACTTCTAGTTGGTTGGATCCAGGGCACTATTGCCCCACCCTGGCATCTTCACCACACACCTTTATCGGACTACGGGACACTATCACACGGCTTCACACCTTCTCGTGCTGTCACGTCTTTAGAGAGGGCAGCACTCCGTACCCGATGCACTGTCTAAACATAGTCACACCACTACTATCGCAGTTCATTTCTCTTGTCTCCAGGCTACCGGTACATATCAGGGGTTATCTTACATTGGACAAAATGAGCACTGCCGAAGGAGAAGACCAAGAGGATCAAAGAACCACTGTGAGATGTTGGGAATTCTTGAGTGTATTATCAAGCTTGGTATGGATGCCTCTATACCACCTTTTGTCCTGGATGCCTCTTCCTTTCAGATAGACTATTTCTTTTTCTTGAATAGGTCTTTTTGTAAAGGGAGAGTCTCCCT
The DNA here is from genome assembly GCA_018107945.1 of Datura stramonium. NCBI lineage: Eukaryota > Viridiplantae > Streptophyta > Magnoliopsida > Solanales > Solanaceae > Datura > Datura stramonium. The sequence goes on along the minus strand of JACEIK010003557.1, from coordinate 35,017 downwards.
CATTGTGCTTTTCTAGATTTTATGTATTGGAGAGGTATCTCACCATGGTGCCTAATTCCCAGGACACCATTCTAGTATCGGGGGATGTGTTGGCTAGCATGAAGTAGGATGGCCGACCTATGATCCACCATAGGATAGGAGGTAGGTTTGTGTCCCCCTCCATGTACATATTTTTTGTTTTTATTATTTATGTTAAGGCACAGGGGTGTTGCTCATTTTTGTCCACCACAAGCGTTTAAAAAAAAAAAAAAATTTGGGGGCCTCTTTGTGCCGGAAGTAGGCCTAGCGCATTTGAGAGTCGAATATGCCGCAATGTCATTCTATTTTCTCCATTAAAATTTCCAAATACATAAATAAATTATTACATTATTTTACATAAATCAAATATTACAAGAAATAAATTACAAGAAAAATAAAGCTATGGAAATGTTCTTCCTTCTTTGGCTTCTTATACGACGCGGATTGATGCTTAATAACCTGCAGAATGAAATGTTAGCTTTACCCTTTTCACCTAAGGAGAAAATAGTCTTTATTTTAGACATATTGACCTCTCAAATAAAAATGCAAATAGATATGATAATGTCTTGTTTGAATTGTACATCTCTTTAGTGACTTTGGGAAAAGTTAAACTAATGGTCAATACACCAAGGGTATCGAGACTTCGGAGAGATAATGCATTCATGACTTAACAATTTCTAAGAGTTAGGTAGGCGGACTGAAAAATTCTTAAGCGAGAAGGCACGTGGTCACATGGTGAGTAAAACTATCCATTCACCCCACGTATATGCCAACTCTCTAAATGGAGGTTTCGAAAGGATTTTGGAGAAGTGCGAAGCACAAATCGCGTGTACGGTGTGTGATAGTGAGAGATTCTCAAGTGGGGAGTAACTGAACGTAATGACAGTTATGAAATAGTAACAATCAGAAAGCAATGAAAAATAAATCACAATTAAAAATGTTAAATAATAGGGAATAAGGGTGACAACTATATATTAAGACAATGAAATTCATTAATATTTGCAGCCAGGAAAGGAATCCAAGCAAAACAATTTAACTATAACAACAAATAAGGGGAATAAGAAAAAGTTAAGCATGTAAGGAAAAGTAAATCTAAATATGTCAGCAAATAAAAGAGAAATAAAAACAAATACACAACAACAAATAGTATGAATAGGGAGTTAAAAGCGACACGGTTCCCTCAAGCGAGACAATTTGAGAGTGGAAAAGCTCATGGCTATCAACGCTGTTGATCGATCAATCCACAAGATATTTTCGACACAGTATTTAGGAATGAACGTCCGTGTGACCACGCAGCCGTTCCAAAAAGAAAAAGAAAAGAGGTTCAAAATGGGAGAACATGAATAGGATAACAAAATATAAAGCTATAACAAATAACAACGTAAAAGCAATAGCATAACGAGTTATATATATATCAAATAAACAAATAACGGAAATCAGGAAAAGAATATGCATGAAACTAATTTATGAAACAAAAAATTTGGAGCGAAAAAAAAAGGTTGGTTTTAGACAAGGTTCCCTCAAGCGGATAACTTGAGAATGAGAAAGCTCGCGGCCGTCAGCGCCTGCATTGATCGACCAAATCAAGAGACATTCCTAGACAAGAAATAAAAAGTGAACGGCCGTGAAACCTTTTGCCCAACTGTTATCAAGTGTGCGAGTGAGATGATTTAGAGAAACAACAATATGTAACATGTGATAAATATAAATATAAATTACAATAGAATACAACAATACATAATTTGGTAAATAAAAAGTTAAAGATAGCAGAAGGCAATCAATTATAAGGAAGTAAATAATAAAAAGGAGAAAGAAATAAAATTAAACATAGAAAGAAAATAAAAAAATAAGGAAAGAGAATTCAATAGTTAAATACACATGAATAATGAAATGATTTAAACATGATAAAAAAATGTATAGGAAAATAAATTACTAAGACCGCACATAACATAAATCCGTAATGGTTAGAATCTAAATAAATCTGACAAAGTCTCATCCTTTCACGCCTCATTTTTCTGCGAAAAATGGGACTCGACAAGTGACAACTCTTTTAGAATTAAATTAAGAGGAAGAATTCGCCACCTAACGAATTTATGAGGTGTATTGACTTTTGTCATTCTAAACTAATAGCGAATAAAATTTGTTCAACTAGTCTACTTTACGGAAGCGGGTAAAGCCTCAGAGTGCAAAGAAAGGTGAGTACGCTGGGGTCCACAAATGTGGGTCCTGATCCGAACTCATTATTATGTGGGGAAATTAGTGATCAAGTAGTGGTCCATTAATTTGGCCATAAATAACAACTATGTAATAAAAATAAATAAATCAATTAGATTCACTTATAAGTAATTGCAAAAATTATATGATGAATAATTATTAAAGTTATTTTCTAGTTAGACATATAAACAAAATTATTTTTTAGGACTAGTAAATATGTCAACAGAAAATCAAATTAATACCGATTAAATAGAAACTAAGTGATAAAGCAAATTGATGCCTTTAAGCTTATCTACTACATATTAAACAACTACTTACTAATTAAAGTTTAAAATTTTAGACTAGAGAGAAGGAAATGGTTAAGCAATATATAACAAAATAATTTCCTTTTTCATGATAACTAAAAATAATATAAATCTTAACTACCAAGAGTAAAAACAATTAATAAGGAACTCTGAATAATCAATAGTGACTTAAAGCATTTAATGCTTTAAACAAGATATAAAGAAAATTTTTGAAAAATTAAAATATTGTTTGCTTTTTTAGGGATGACAACATCATAGTATGAATCATGGTCTTCAACACCAACGTAGAGTTATTTGAGGTCGGCCTTAAGTTTAAAAATATAATAATATATTTTAAGAAGATTTAAATAAAGATAAACACATAAATATCTACGTATAAAATACACATAATCCTTTTAAAAGTCTTAGGTTGATTATATATATAGGGGAGCAGGGTGGAAGCTTAGTTTTTGGTTCAAATTGGACCTCGTAATTCCTTTTACTTTCCCAATAACTATATTTTAAAGGATAGTATTTAGATGTAATTAATAATTTGCTGAAAACACGTTATCTATTTTAATTAGAAAAGGGAAAATAGATGACGAAAAATATAACAAATTGGTTTAGTAAGAAAGTATGCAAAGTTGAAAGAGATTAAAAGGAAAAAAAATCTAAACAAAAGCACGCTTTATAATCCCCGCCTCCTTTAACATCCCGTTTTCACTATATTTAGAGTTTATTACAATATTACAAATGAAAGAGTAAATAAATGATATACATAAAAATACATAATATTAGACTTAAAACTAATTGCCAAACGGCCTTTCGTCCCTTTTAGACTCAAACCAAAGTGACTCTTGGTATTATTCCTTTACAGAAAATAAACTTGTTTAAACAAATGAAACAAATACAACAAACATATACAAACATGTGTGTACACTAGATTTAAGAGAATAACATTTTTATAGCTAAAACACATCACATATCCAAATTCGAGAAAAATCCTTAAATAACATGACAAAATGCATACGGCGGACTTAAATATGCTATTATAAGAATATAACATAGAAAGTATACTAACCAGTCAAAGGAGATTAAAGAGAACTCTAAAAAATGGTTGTATTTTAAAGTATTGCTAGAAGAGAAGAATTTATTGATAAAGGAATAGTTATTCTAATACTAATGGAAAGAAATTTTCTATTATATGGCCAGAGGGGGCAAAGTTATATTGATGGAGACCATGTTAGGTTTGAATCAACATTATCTAAAGAATCGTCCTCCTCCTTTATTGCTAGAGGAAAGTCGCTATATATTCTTCAAAACCTATATCACATTAAAGAAAAGAGAAGGAAATATTCATGATATCAATTAAAGGAGATTTTTCCTTAAAGAATAAATGAAATCAATTAGGTAGTCTAATTGGAACTTACCATGGTAAATGTCCTAGATGGTTCCAAAAAGAACTAAAAGATATATGTAAATAAATAAAATAAATGAATAAATCACATAAGTTCTTCCTTTAACAAGTGCTTCAAGATCAATTAATCAAGACTTTTCATAAACAATAGAATCAACTAATTTGTAGCAAAATGAATCCAAGGACTGAGGAAATTGATAATCAAAAGAATCAATCAAAGAAATTCTTTTCCTTGATTGGAGCAATAAACAAATGAGGGCCACTAGTATGACTATTCAAATACCATAACTGTTGTGTAATTTTAGAAAAGAAAGTAAATGAAGATATTCAGAAGAATTAGTAGTAGTAGTAGTAGTAATAATAGTAATAGTAATAGTAATAGTAGTAATAATACTAATAATAATATAATTAAACATATCAGAATCTACTAGAACTAAAAAAGAAAAAAAAATTAATAAATATGGGTGTAAGACTAATTTGATTTTTTCCAAAACTGACAAGTATCAATATGTAAAACAACGTCAAAGTTGCCAAGTAAACAAGTACCCAATTTGTCTTTCATTAGTTGAAGACGAGCGTTAATAGGGTCAATCAAAGAAAGCATAAACGCATTGAATTATTCAATAAGAATTCGAATCCCGGAAATAATTAAGAGAGATTAATCACAAGATGAATAACAGATCATGATTTCCTTGCTGACAAGTATTAAATCAAGTCTACTTCCGGATAAATAAGTATAAAAATATCCACAAGAAAGGAAGAAAATTTGTATTCATGTTACATTAGTCACACAATGTTATCCAAATACATAAAAACTATTGCACTCATACATGTTTAACATGAACCAAGTTCAGATAAAGAGAGAAGGAAAATTATCATCACAGCTCATTTTATGATCAATCAACATCCTTGTAAATGACTAATTAAAAGTGGGTACCTTATATTTAACAAGGGGTATAACGGTAACTATTTATGGCTAACGTGTAGAAGTAGCTGAGAAAAAGGAATTAGAAGAAAATATATTATATGTAAAAATCAAATTCTTGTCCTTTTCTTGAAAGGTTGTCTTCTTTTGGAATGGAGAAGAAATCATGGCCTGCATGAGAGGAGAAAAAGGATGGTGACCGAGGCTGTGGTTTTACGCGATGAGTCCGTCGGAGATGAACGAGAGAAGGAGGTGGCGTTGTTTTTTCTAGTGGTAACGCTGGCGTTAATAGAGAATGAGGGAAGAAGTGTGGCTATTTGATGCGGTCGACGAACGGAGCGAGGAAGAGAGTGATGGGTGATGGGTGATGGAGGTTTTCCAGCCAACGGTGGCAGAATTGATGGAAACGGTGAAGGAGGTGCAATGGTCGGGTAAGAGAGAGGAGACGATGGGAAAGGAAATATATGAGTCGGCGCGGTGGTTGTGGTGTTGTACTGTACAAGTGCACATGGAGGTGACTGAAGATGAGAGAGTTGGGTTGAATGGAGAGCTATGAGGATGAGAAGTGTGGCGCCGATGTAGAGGAGAAGGAGGACGGCAAGCCCAGTACAAAAGGTAGAGGAAAAAATGAATATTAGGTTTTGGGTTTTATGGTCTTAGATATGGAGATATAGAAAATGTAGGTTTGTTATTATTTACCCCGTAAGAATTTCCGACACACGGATAGCTTTATTCGCATGTTGGTTAAGAGTTTTAGAATCTCATACATGCTAGAAAAAGGCCAGGGAAGCAGATCGGACAAGCGCCAAGTCGGCGCTCGCAAAACAAAATGTGACCTCCCAAACGCATTCCAAGTGCGACCTCATCGCATTCCGGGAATGCGACTTATAGGTCCCAATTATATATAAGCCCCTCCGCGATGACAACGTGTCACGGAGGAGGGCCATCCGCGTTGGCTCCATGACAGAATTGGCCCTGTCTAGGCACAAGTATATAAAGCCTCCAACCGGTTTAAATCATTAAAAATTAGAAAATTCCAACACGAGAGAAAATAGAGTTACGCAAGGTATTGACAATTTTCGATCGATTACGCCATAGCGCGGTCAAATTCAAATTAACCTCGAATCTGCAAAGTATTTAGCAGCGGGGAGCATTCCTACGGATTTAGTTTCGCGAAATTCGACGACAAATCGTCGTGCTACCGGGCTAAGGTAAATTAGATTGCTCCAGAATTAGTGTCGAGTGTGCTCCTAGCCTTAGAGTAAAGATATTTCTCCCTTTTGGACTTTAGAGAAAGAGCAAGTTTTGACCGTCTTTCGATAAGCCAAAGTTTGGGCTATAAATATATCGAAAGTGACGTTTTCTTTGAGAATATTAGTGTATTTGTTCTAATTGACATATATGTAAATGCCGGTTGGGAGAAATAGCGCGGGAGTGCGGCCGAGGCTTCATCAGATTGAGTCGGATAACTAGGGTTAAGGTATGTAAAAGCCGGTTTCTTGGCAAGTTAGTAACTTTGGCCTAGCATATCCAGGTGAACTCAGTAATAGAATTCCCGGAGTTGAATATTGAGTTTTATTGCAAGTTCGGTAAACATGTCTTACGTTGTTATATCGTATTCGGTCCGAAAGCTAGTAAACGGCGCCAAATGACGAGTTATCATTTCGGACTCAATATAGCTTGATATGTGTTTAGCAAGCATGTTTTAGAATAATATGATGCATATATTCGAATAAAAGTTAGTAAAGTAAAATCGTCGGACGGATAGTAACTTGGCTACAGTATAGCCATACGAACTGAGATGATATCTTGGCTGCAGGTGCCTTCACGTCGGATAGTATCTTGGCTGAATTAGCCATGCGGTTAGATAAAGATCTCGGATTCGGTATAAAGTAGTATAAGAATCAGTATGACACAGAGTTCGAGATAAGAAATCAGTCAGATAGTATTTTTCGGTTTAAACATGCTTGCTATATGCTGCTTATTATTGAGACTTGATTGTGTCGTGAGGCACCCTTTGAGCGTCTCACTTGCGCCCCACACAGGTTGATAAGCTGTGTCTCCCGCGGCGGTGGGTATACGTCACTCCAGGAGTGGCATGCGGAATCCCAGTAGGACTAAGATGGGATGAAGCTTTCCCCATATCGAGTGCCGTCCCGGCATTACAATCTGATTACTGTTGTGCGCATGCCAAGGAGCAGTTCGAATCTGATTACAATTACGAATGTGATATAGAGTCCTCCGAACTCGGACACAGTTATTTACATCGGAGGCCATAGCCGGCGGAGACCCGGGGGGCAGTAGAGGTGCTCGTAGTTAGTAGATGAGTGGAGTGACTTGTTTGGTTGGTTTTGACCGGGTAGGGAGTATTCAGATTATTTTGATTAGTTGCTTTCCTCCCAGCATGGGGTTGGTATTGGTTCACTTGCTTGCTATATATATATATGTGTTATATGTTATATAATTAGATAGACGACGGAATCGCCACGTCGGCAGTGTGCTCCTTCTAATACGATGCAAGGTTTGGTCCAGCTTATATCAGTCTTCTGATTTAGTCATTTCACGCTGTCGAGTTTCTGAGGTATGTTATTATATTCAGATGTGTTCAGTTGCTTTGCATACTCGGTACTAGTGATGCGCGCCCATTGAGGCGGCATTGCCTGCGGTACTCCATAGGCAGAGAGGCGATCCCTCATGATTCCCGACCCGGCTATAGAGTGTAGGCTCCTGTCATCAGGAGCTTGATATTAGAGGTGTAGTTCATTTTCTTTTGTTGTACAGTATGGGTAAGGGCGGGGCCACTGTCCCGACCATTTATCCGTGCTCATAGAGGCTTGCGGTGTATATATACATCTCCCCTGTGGTTAGTTGTACCCGGTCATGTGGTATATATTTTGTTTAGTTGTGTAGCATTTCTGATTTTGTTGGCCGTGTGAGGCCATAATCACGATAGTAGTGGTGACCTTGCCGGTCACGTAGATATACAGTATTTCTTATGTTGAGTCTCGGATGACTAGACAACATGGTGGCCTTGTGACAGCATAGAGTTCCCCTTTATACGTTTGTTTTTGGTTAGGTGAAGTCATGTTTCTGGTGGCTATAAGTACAGATGGTAGGAGGCTGTGGCTACGGCCGTTATAGAACCCATTGTTTCCATAAATGAGATAGAGCTAGCCAGGCACCAGATGTGCTTAGGCTCACCGATTAGCAGTCCGAGTCTACTAGGGCACCGGTGCAGTCATACCCCCCCAAGGCGGGCGTGACAAACTTAGTATCGAAGCGGGTCGTGTCCCGGGGAGTACGCAAGCCGTGCTAAGTAGAGTCTTGTCCTATGGATTTGTTGTGCACACATACTATAGTCGGGAGGCTGCAAAGGCTGCTCCACGCCCCGCCTTGGGGAGGTATGGTAGCTTTGTGGTGCCCTAGAAGGACACAGACTACTAGGCGTGGGCACAGGCATACGTGCACGATAACTCTACCTCAGTTCCTAGAAACAAAGGGCTATATAGCGACAAACCACTGACTCAGGCCATGCAACCTATAATACACATGTGCTAGCCAATAACAACCGAAACATACTCATAATCGAAGGCCTATGCGGGCCGACAAGGCCACCATCTTTGTCTAGTCATCGAGACTCAACAATGGGATCTTTGTAAAGCTACATGACCGGCAGAGTCACCACTCTTGTCAAACTATGGCCCCACACGGCCAACATAAAACAGGAATACTAAACGAGTGTACAGCGCACAGCTTCTCTGACAAGCTCAAGCTGACCATAGGAGATAGTATACAATCTGCAAGCCTCTATAGGTAATAATAGAAATGATCGAGACGGGGCCCCAGGCCTACCACATCTTATACATCAAAAGGAAAGAGCTACACCTCTGAAATAGACTCCAGGATGACGAATTTGATGACTCAATGAAGCCAGGCTGGAATCACGAGATTGCCTCCTGGGTCTATGAGCCTGCGAGCAATGTCTAGCGCCTGGGCCGACGATAGTGCGTTGTGCTTCTTAATAACGAATACAACTCAATATAGATAACATAACTAGAAATTACAGACAACAAAGATGCTTGAATACGAGGAAAGTGGTGTAAGGCGGAGTCATGCTTTCTGTGCGTCGCAGGCGTGCACAGCGGGCGGCATGACCTGCTGTCTATTAGCAAGTATATAGCACATAAATAGATATACAAGTAGCAGAAAGAGCCAATGCCAACTTATGCGAGATGAAACTGCTTCAATGAAGCAATCTATATACCCCTGCACGAGATCAAACCGGTAAAAATAAGTCCTCCACTCATCTGCTCACTCGGGCTCCTCTACCGGCCACATGCCGAGCCTTGGCCTCCGATAGAAGCTAACGTGTGTGAGTCCGAAGGACTCCTGTACGATGTCTGCAACGAATGGGAGTTTCGGTTCCCCGGAACTCTCAACGGGGCTATGCAGACGGAGAGCTTTGCTCCTGGAACAAGTCAACGGGGAGACAAGCGCCAAAACGTCAGTTTGCTATGGGAAAGCTTCATCCCATCTTCGTCAAGGCGGGGATGGCATGCTACCCCTCAGGTAGCGTAAATCACCCCGCTCGGTGGGTGACACGACTACCAACCCAGGGCGGCGGGGACGCTCAATAAGGGCCCTCCGCCACATCAAGTCTCAACAAACAAATAGCACATATAAATAAGCATGTATAAGCTGAAAAATATAAATCTGATGTCCTTGTGCAGTCTCTTTAATGATAGCGATTCTTTCTGGTCTTGATTACGCAATCTTTAACTTGTTAGTAATACGCGCTTGAGGATACTATCTGTGGTAATGCTCTGTAACATCATCTGTCCCAGATAGCTAATCTGTGTATAAGCGTATCTCTCGATTTTACTTTACTGCTTTTATTGAAAATCAGTTTCTTTTATTCTACCACATGCTTGCTAATCATACAATAGGCTATGCGAATGCGGAATGCTAACTGCCCTTTGGCGCATGCTTCCACAACTTTCGGAGCGAGATACGATGCGGCAACGCAAACCGGATACTAACTTACTCCATGCTCAACATTCAACTCGAGGTTATGTCACGGAGTTTACTATGATTCACAAAGCTAATTCTTGCTAACTTGCCGAAGAAATACTTCACATACCTTAACCTCCCGGTTATCCGAGCAGCTCGGGTGAGGGCTGCAGTCGGTACTCCGGTATTCTCCCAACTGCATTCATACGTCAATTAGCACTCGCTCAGCTCTATACCCGAAGGACAACGTCACTTTCGATATATTTATCCTAGACTTAGGCTTATTGAAAAACTGATCGCTTTGCTATTTCAGTCGAAGGGAGAATACTGCGCATTTAAAACTTTATAGGCTATAGTTTGGAGCAATTCTACCGCTGATATTTCTTCGGCTGGTCGTCGACGTATTTCTGGAACAAAAATCGTGGAATGCTCCTAACCCTTCTGAGGCTGGGACAATTTGAAGTTGAAACTACGTTGGCGGCGTAATCTTTGATATATCTCCTCTTCGTCTCCCTCTGTTTTCTCTGAATTCTCTTTGGAAATTATATGGATAATGAACACTTAAAGCGAAGTGGGGCTTTATGCGGGCCAGACAGAAGCAACGTGCCACCCAGACTTGATTAACAATTTACATATTTCTGTCGTTATATAGCCCATTGTTTCCATAAATGCGAGATAGAGCTAGCCGGGCACCGAGATGTGCTTAGGCTCACGGTGCGATCCGAGTCCTACTAGGGCACCGGGGCCGATCCTTACTCCCAAGGCGGGGCATGACGGTTATCAACCGTCGGATTAAAAGAGATGAACATACGAGATTAAAAGCAGTTTAGCAGTGGTTCGGGTTACCCACGAGGTGGCGGGTTATCTTCGATGGGTAGAAATTAATTCAGAGTTGAATTGAATTTAAAAGTTGGCCAAAATTTATCAAAAATGGCTAGAATTGAAATAAATTAGATAAGAAAGGGCTAAGATTTTAATAAATTGGAGAAAAAATTGAGTTTATTCTTTATTAAATTAAGAAATATACTACACTTGTAAATAATTTAATAAATAGATAATAAAATAGTTTGATTTACAATAAAAATGATATAAATATTATTATTTTTTTTGTTTTTTTAATTGTTTGTTTGTGTTTGTTTTTGGTTTTTTTAATAATTTATAAAATTTAAGTAAAAATATATTTTTATAATAAAGTTGTTTTATTGACTATATACGCATTATTAGCAACATACTATATATATGATATAATTACGTAAAATAGAAAATTAATAAATCAAAACTAAAAATGTAAATAAATATTATAAGTCGCAAATATTTGTGCAAAAGTTTGAGAATTAATTATTAAAAAAATTATTAATGTGAACTAAATAAATACGTAAAAGATAATTTTATTTTATTTTATTTTTTTAAAAAAATATGCATATATATATTGATACGTAGTTTAGACGGGGCATAGGGAGGTCAAAGTCACTGGCCCAGATTAGCACCATTATTAGTAATGATAGACTTCCGGAGTACCCCAAATCGGCAAATAAGATTGTCGCCAGACAAAATCTGTCACCAACTTCTTTGTGACGGACTTGTGAAGAAATGCTTCAACCCCATTTAGTTAAATAATCGATCGCGGCCAAGATGAATCTATGTCCATTAGATGTTGCCAGGCTCGATAGGACCATTCATCCATTCCCCATCTTTAATGAACGGCCAAGGCGAGCTCGTGGCATGAAGCTCGTTGGGAGGAGCTCGAATAACATCTGCGTGGGTTTGGAACCAATGACATCTTTGCACGTATTTGATACAATCCGTCTCCATAGTCAGCCCAGTAGCCAGCTCTCAAAATCTTTTTGGCCAACACGAAACGTTCATATGAGGCCCACAAGTTCCGGCATGGACTTCTTCAATCAAATTTATTTGCCTCCTTAGCATCCACACATCTTAGCAATCCCAAATGCAGTGTTCTCCAACCATATAAAGGATTTCTTCGTTTGGAAAAACTTGTTGGCTAACCTCCAGCTTGTGCGTTTTGGATGCTTGTAGCATGCTCAAGACGCTCCCATTCTTCAAGTACCTTTTAATGTCAACATACCATGGTTCAGCTGTTTGGTTCTTCCTCAACATAAAAACAATAAACGGGTGCTTATGTATTGAATGGGAATGGGATCAAGGTAGTTCTTGCTCGAGTGCTTGATCATCGAAGACAATGTAGCCAGAGCATTTGCAAATTCATTTTGTACTAGAGTGGAATATATCGGAACTCAATTTTGACAAACCTCTTACCACAGTTCTTGCACTTAATGAAAATAGGGTAAGATCTTTGGATTCTTCGTGGCCCATTCTCCTCTCACTTGGTGCATCGGCAATCTGAGTCTCCAATTACCAATATGGACTGAACATTCATGTATTCGCGGGCGGATGCAGATGCACGCTTCATGCTCGACCATGTTGTTAGTATAAGGGAATCGAAGCTTAGTTGATACAAAGGTAATGTTACTTGATCTACGATACCAACAACTGCTCCAATACCCCTCCTTTGAAAGTGGTTGCTCCATCGAAGAATAACCTCCAACCATCATATTCTCCGGCAATATCTTCTCCTATGGATGCTACCTCCTCGTTGGAAAGTATGTCTTGGTTCATACTCCTCGTCCACATGATTTTCCGCCAAATGATGCGCAGGACCTGCCCTTTTACCGCTTTTTGGGTGACATAAACAATGTCAAACTCATTCAATAGTATCCGCCATTTAGCCGGCTTCTGTCGGCATGGGCTTTTGAAAAATGTGCTTAGTAGATCCATTTTGGAGATCGGAGTTGGTTGTGTAAGCGGACAAATAGTGCCTCGGTTTACGAGCAGCCAAATTCAAATCACAACACGTCCTATCAAGCAATGTATATCTAGCTTCATACAGTGTGAACTTTTTGTTCAAATAGTATATTGCTTGCTCCTTCCTCCTGTCTCATAATGTTGCCCCAAACACAGCCAAAAAGGCATTTTCTAGCACGGACAAGTACAAAAGCGAGAGTCTTTCATTACGTTGGGACTAAAATGTGGGGTTTTTGATAGATAATCTGATTTTATCAAAAGCTTGTTGACATTCAAAGTCCATTCTATACGGCATCTTTTTCAGCAATTTGAAGATAGGCTCGCAAATAGCAGATTGTTGAGCAATGAAACGGCTGATGTAGTTGAGTCGTCCCAAAAAGCTCATGACTTCCTTCTTACTCCTTGGAGGAGCTAGCTCTTGAATCATCTTTAATCTTAGTTGGATCTAGCTCGATACTCTACAGCGGGTGAAGATAAATCCAAACAATTTTCACATTTGGAACACCAAATGCACACTTTGCGGATTTGGCAGTTATGCTTTCGCAATCTGTTGAAGAACATTATGAGGTCGGTCAAATGATCTGAGCTTTTCTTTGACTTGATAATAACATACGTCCACATAAACCTCGATCTCCTTATAGATCATGTCATGGAAGATGGTAGGTATGACCCTCATGTGGTATCCTCCCGACATTTTTCAACCTAAATGGCATCACCTTGTAGCAATATACGCCCTATGGCGAAAGGAAGGAAATTTTCTGGCCATCCTCATCATCCGGCACGATGATAGCGGAGAAACAATCCACGAACAACTATGTCTGCGTGCTTGGCACAACTATCAATAAGGATGTGGATTGTTTTAGACGTGGAAAATCATCTTTAGGGACGGCCTTGTTGAGGTCTCTGTAATCCACATTCGACCTTTCCGTTCTTCTTCGACCTAGGAACTATATTGGCCAACTAGGTAGGATACTCCTTTACTTTAAGGATTCCAAGCGTCCATGCAGCCACTTTCTCTTTGATTTTTAAACTCATATCGAGGCTTGTATTTCCTCGGCTTTGCTTGTGGAGGATATGTGGATGGTAAACAATATGTTTTTCTTTGTAAGACTGGCTAGCAGGCCCCCTCATATCAGCATAGGACCGGCTGACGTCCTTATATTCTTTCAAAAAACTATGTACTCCCCAACCTCATCTTTCGGCAAATGAGTGCGGCTTGGGTCTCTTTAGACGTCTCTGCATCTTCCGGGGTTACCACATCGGTCTCTGCCAGATTTTCTTTGGAAACATCTTCAAACTCTTCTCTTCACTGACAATTCGGCCCATTTCATCGCGGATTGGCTTGTGAGTTGCCTAAGTTATGTCGTATAGTTTCATTACAAGCCATGGACTTAGATTCAATGCGTTCAATACTAGAAAGGCTGAAAATATAAATAAAACAGAATCAAATATATGAAAGGAAAATAATTTTATTAATTAAAAAACTTGCTCGAGATTCTTGCATAATATTGAAAGAAATTTAACAACTTTGAAAAGTATTTTATTTTAAAATAATAAAAAAATTAATCCTTTTAGTCTACCCCGGATGCTAGACGGAGCTATGAATGGAGTGGTTGTCCAGTTGGTGACCCTCTTTGAATTCCAACTTCCTATGGTGGGGCCCTCCTTCTTCTCCATTAACAATGGCATGGCAATTGTTTTCACTTGGCTCCTCCAATAACAGATTCCTTAAAATGAATAGCACGATGTCTTCTTCGGCTCGCTTGATATCAAAGGCTTCACTCGAGACACGAAAGTTTCTTTGAAAAGAGAAGCATGGAGTTGGGCAACAAGAACTTGGCTCCCCAAGGATACTTCCAATCGTCCGGCTCCTCAGGTAGTGAGTTGGTACCCCAATCCCAAAGTGGTTTTATTTGCCTGAGCGAGGCTCACTTCATCCTTGTAATCTGACCCCAAGGCCCCGCTCACGGCTTGGAAACCTAACCACAACAGCATACTCAGAATTTTGTCGCTCCACCACCTTCCTTCCTCGATAACACCAACAATTTCTAAAGTGGCCAAAAACTCTCACAATCAAAACCTCCTTTACCTTCAATGACGGGGATAACGGGAGCATCATAGATGGGACGGCTTTCATCCCCATGGACCAAGACCTCTTGGTGATCCCACTAGAACTTCAAGCATTGGTGCAGAGTTGAAGGCACCGCCCCTGCGGCAAGAATCCATGGGCGTCCTAATAGCGGTGTAGGAAATTTGAGATGTCCATTACTAGGAATGTTATGGTGAATGTGGCGGTTCCAACCATCACATCCGAGATCAATTTCTCCTACGGTATCCCTTGTGAACCATCAAAGCTTTGACATTCATCTTCTATAACTTGATTCGGGTAAAGTCAGCTTCTAGTAGGGTCAAAGTATTCGGGGTGAAAATGGTTTGACCAAAAAATCGGGTCAATCAACACCTTGGTTATGAATTTGTCACGCATGCTATACCATGATATGCAACTCTTTGTTATGAGCCACACCTTCCGTAGGCAATTTATCTTCGTGGAATGAGATCTTGGGCTTCAAATACTTGTCCCACCATGGACCGCACTACGCTAGATATGCTTGCGGGAACATATGCTGTCCTAACACCTTCATGAGTTTTTTTGGTGTTGATGGAGCTTTGTAAAGGACAAAATATAAATCTGAGCGAGTCTTGCTCAAGCTTGTTCCACCACGGAAGTATTCCTTTACCTGCACCTTCTTCCAAATACCACTATTTTCAACCCCGCCATGGGTTGATTTCTTTTCGGCTCCTTGAGACGAGTGTCGGGGAGTGTATATCCATCCGAGACAGTTGCCCTTATTGCGCATCCGCCTCTAACACTTTTGCTCCTGTTAGGGCATTTTCCTCATAGTTCAGAAAGGCACTATTTTGTATGAAACTGGAGATGCTCTTACCACTATAAACGGAGGCCTTGGGTAGCTACCTCAACCTCAAACGGGGACGTCTTTGTCTTTGTCATGGATGAGTCTGAAGAAGAACTTGCTTTGTGCTTGATTACCCCAATGGTATTCGATTAAAATGTCAACCTCATCATAATAAATCACACTCACTTGGTGGTTTGTCAGAGGATTACTTGTTACATTAGGTGTCGAGTCTTTGAGATGAATGATCTTTGTATCAATTAGCTTTTGTATTTTTTTCAGCCTTCAACAATCTACGGGACTGCATTGTGTGCCCCCTCATGCCTAAGTGATACATACATACCTTGTTGTGGTCATACCCACTTAGCTTAGGTATCAACCGGGGAGGGCGGGAGCTGGGCCAATGTAGCCGGCTTTCTTCGGCCTCATACGAGTTGATCAATCGGTTACGCAACGGTATAAGTTTTTGTTAGACTCCTTTCAAATTGGGCCCTAGGCCTTTGGCTTGGTGAGGAAGAAGGTCGTAGGTGAGAACGTCGTGGATAATAAGGTTGTGCGCTATAGATGGGATAAATTGGGAGCTTTGTAATGTGAAGGAAGGGTTTGGAAATGAGTTGGAGGGAGTTTGATATGGTGCTTGGTAAGAATGGTGAGTTCGGTATGGTGATGGAGCTTAGTATGAGTGATGATGGGCTTGATATGATGGAGGTGGAGTTTGGTAATGCGGGGTCAGTCTGCAAACATAATTCTTTACGCCCATGGGCTATCATACTTAGTGCTAACTTCTTTCTTCTTATGATTTTCTAAAGTAGCCCAGGCGCAGGCTTTGTTTGCAACTTGCAATGCATTCAAGTTGATATTGGTACCATCCTTGATACAGTCTTCAATCTTCTCGCCCAACTTGATGATCTCTGCAAAACATTCTCACTAACTAACATCAATGTATCATAAACTTGCGGATCAGTGCACGCCAATATCTTTCATCTGTGCCTCCTCCATTAGGGCCGTACTCTGTGGCCTCGGTCACTCAACGAGTCACAAATTCCCTAAAAGTTTTAGTGGGATTCCTCTTCAGGTTTTGGATGTAATGCAAATCAGGTGCATTTTCTATATTGAACCCAAACCGCTCTACAAAGGTTCTTTGCCATCTCTGCCTAGAGTAAGCTTCTTCGGATTTTGCTCACATTACCCAATGAGACTCATAGGTCCAAACTTCGCATGAATAATTTCATCATATCTTCTCATTTTGTCCTACGCCTACCAGCTTGTCGCAATACAATCTCGAGGTGGGCCTTGGATCACAGTCGATAAATAGTTTGAACTTGGGAGGAGTTTGTACCCTCTGGTATCTCGACCTCCGGGTGTATGCACCAGGTCTTTATAGTCTAGACCCGTTATCCCTTGGTGCCTTCAACACTTTGTCTATTGTTTATCTTTTTTAAATCCTTGCTAGTATGAACCGATCTATTCTTTTAAGAAGAGCTCAGTTCCTCTAGATGTGATCGCGATGCGTCGTCTCCACATAGATTGGGTTTAGTATGGGTGCGGTCATATGTTGCATTTATGTTGGTCGGGGAAAGTATTTCTTTGGCTGGTGATGGGTAATGGTAGGTAACCCAGGTGGGTGGATTTGGATATGTATATGGAGGGTATTGATAATATTGGGGTGGGGTATCTGGGTGGTGGGTTGCGAGTTGTGAAGCCGAGAGGAGGCTGTTTGGTGCTTTTTGAAGTTGAGGTGTCGACTTGAACCCCAAATGTGTATCATGGTTGTTTAAACTGTGAACTTGTGCTAACTTTTCTTGAAGCTTAAAGATTTTCTGCTCTGTATATAATCACCTCGTTATAACTTGGAGGCGGATCCTTCGAATTATCTCATTCATCCTAAATCTTGTTACCACTCTTATACGAGGCGCTGTTGTGTTTGTTCATCTTATTCTTCCCTCTGTTGTTGCGGCTAGGAATGGGAGGAGAAGAAGTGGGAGCCCCTTTGGACCTTGTATAGTAGGTCAGATTTACACAGATCAACCTTTGGGAAAGGAAAAAATAAGACAAACAACAAACAAATCCAGGTTAGTAAGATAGGTTAGAAATCATGCTAATTAAAGTAAAGATCAAACAAATAATAAACTTGTTGACGCATTTCCTAGTTTTGGATCCCCTTTTATGCCAGAGGTAGGCCTAACGAGTTTGGGAGATAAACATGCTATTAAGTATCATTTTCTCCCAAAATAACTTAAAATGAAACTTTATTAAGATGAAATCGTTGCAAATACAAGAAAACGACTAAAGAAAAATAGCATTAAACTAAATCTTGAAAACTTCTTCTTCAGGTTTGCTTTCTTTGGGTCTTCTAGCACTGTCAAAACGGTGGAGAATAGACAGGAGATAGGCCAATTCTCGATCCTTCCCCATAGCTCCCCCATTGAGGCATTCTCCCGTATTTCTTGAATTCATCGCGCATCTCTGTATGACCGACCCTGAGCGCGATCTCTCTGAATACTCAACTCTTTGCCTATCAGCAATTTCTTTGGCACTGTCGTCTACGTGTAAAAGATGGTGACAAGCCTCGGTATCTTGGACCTCTTTAGGCGGCGGTAGATGTTTTGTTATTGGGCTTCCTTATCCTCCACATGCTTGCCTTGTTTAGCTTTTCGATATTCTTTGATACCCATTGTCGTTATGTAGCCACTCGTGTATCCTGTTACATAACCTACCTGATATCTATCTGCACTCCATGCTCTTCTCATCGAGGTAGATATTTTTATTCCCACACTTTTGCAATGTCGAGGCATGCGGAACAAAAATTTCATGTAATCCATAGTATGCATCCATGTTGGAAACCCTAGGTATTATTTGCATTTTCAACTGACGCATTGTTCGCATCAGAGTACGGTTGAAGATCTCGGATTCCCTATCAAAATCAAATAGTATCGAGACTTGGTATATGAAGTTAGATCTTGGGAACCAATCAAACATCATAGCACGAGTCTTACGTCAAGATTACCCAACATTTGACCCTATTTTTCCACCTTTTGGGCCTTTTTATCGACTTAACACCTGGCTGACCTTGTAGTGATGGTATCCAATATGATCGATTTCTGTAAGTCCCGGGCGCGGTTAGTTGCTACGCACCTTTTGAAGATGTTCAATAAGCGAGTTGAGCGGCGAGATTACATCCTTTAAATGCTTGAACCCATTTTGCATTTTCCCAAGGTTCGATAGATGTGAAACCACAATCATTGGGATGATTGTACAAGGTCCTTGTCAACACCTTTGCACAAGGAATGAATGACTGAAATAAAAGAGGGTATCAATGTCTTCCTCGTTTCCTCGTGGGAAGACCACCATCGAGAAAATATACCATGAATGCAAATATTCTTTTACTCATCCACAGTCTGGATCAAGGACTCTCTATTTCGTAGATCTCGCGAGATGAATTGTGACCAAACCTATTGAGCAAATAAGAGTTGATGGAATCCTTTCCTTCATTAAATAGGACACCATGTTGCTACCTTGTAACCCCAACTTGTCACGCATCTTCTAAGGTGACCCGTTCGGTATAACCATTTAAACTTTTTCCCATTTCTGTTCCTCCGCCCAGCGGAGCTCACATTTTCTCCCATACCCTCCAATTTCTTGTAATAGCGATTATCTCAGCATGCTAGAACAAACAACCCTTTTCTCGTCCTAAAATGCGGTGGCCGCTTCAATAAGTTCTCGACATGAAGCAACTTGCTTAAGGGAAAGTATTATTCCTTTTCTTACCTCATTTGATATTCTCTTAAATCAACCCACCACCGTTTAATCCATGGGCATGCAAATCATGCCAAACCTTGGGTAGGAGGTAGGGAGTCTCATTGTACCTGCAATACAAAGAAGGTTAAACTAACCTACCCAGTACCGGGAGCAAAATGGCGTTACTTAAACATTATTCTCTCAAAATGCACATAATTTATAGATGTCTTCCTTGGGATTTTAAAATCTCTCCAAAGACTTAGGGGAAAAGTTTCCTATTAATCTTAACGATATGGGCGTCACAATTTTTCTAAGTTTAAGATGATGTGCACACCTTACTAAGGCGTAAGCGGTCCAGATCTAGGAAAAGAGTGGGTATGACATGATTTTTTTTTCAGCGGACAACTCGAGTGAAGAAAGAAACATGGCCGTCGACGCATCGGTGATCGACCGTCCTCAGGCATTCCTCGAGAGGTATTTTAATAGTGAACCGCCGTGAAACCATGCAACCGTTGTCAAGTGTGTGACAGTGAGATGTTCCCAAGTGGGGAAAGTATGAGCGATATGACAATTGCAAAATAAAACCGCATGACAATTTAAACAAGTAAATGTTTATTACATATTACAAGTGGTAAATATGCTTGATTGAAATGAAAAGAAAAAGAAAGAAAACTGTTAGCTGCTTCATGTTTAAAGAAACAGATAAAGAATAAACTATTATATAAATAATCAAAAAGGTTTAATCATGGAAATCAAAACTCAAATAAAGCCCACATAAAACGAACACGTTGTGGATTCGCTAAGATCCCCAACGAGTCACCATCTTTATCGCTGTTTTCTTACAGCGAAACTCGATATGTGACGTCTCTTAAGGGTTATTTAAAGAGAAGAATCGTCGCGATTTAAGGTGTGTTAGGGCACCGTTCTACACTACGAGTCTGTTTAAATTAGCATATGTTACCGAGGTTCGGGCAGGCTTAAATTACCTCGAAAGAAGGTGTTAGGCACCTTTCAAGGTCTAAATGTGTTTCCTGGACAGATCCATTAATATGTGGGGAATTGCTTTAATGAGCAAACGAGTGTTGATTTTAGCTTAAGTTATTTAATTTAAACTAGATTGATAAACTTAAAATAAATAAAGAAATTATAGACAAGCGAGGAGAAAGAAGATGGGACAAAATGCATTTAAAGACTATCTTTATCATATTAAAAACGGTTGTTACATTTAATTAAGAAAGTTAATCAAAAATACATGTTACAAATATAATAACTTTCAATAAGGAACATTGACAAATACAAATTTAACATGGGAATAACCGAAGTTTGAAGATAAGGGGGCCGAACCTCATAGAGGAGCCTATGTCCCGAAGGAAATCAGGTCGGACGTAGTTCTATACTTGAAGAGGAGGGTAATTTTAACTAAAGGGATCACCGTGCAACTTAAATAATACTTAGCAATGGTTACATTGTTGCATTATTATTCGTGACATGGACTATCATTTCCCACTACCCGCCCTAGTTAATTATTATTAACCAAGAAGTGCTCTAAGTGAAGAAAAATGGCCTAGAATTTTCTCTCGTCCCACCTAACGTCAAGCAGCGTTGGACAGCTATTTGGATTTGGGGTCAAAAAATCCTAAGGCTATTAAAGAGATTAACGTCGAACAACAAACAAGACCAGAAAACACGAATTAGCACATAAGAGATTCACATAAACCTCTATGATAATTTCCATAGGCAAGATTTTGACTAAATACCACATCAAGCAAACGCCCGGGTTAATCAAATCGTTAATTGTGAATGCGGCATTTGTTTAACTAGGTAGGTGCAATTAAAAACAGGAGTTACGAATAATGGCTTAAAAGAAAATGCCAATACGAGTCAAATCATATGAGTACAATCTATTGCAAGATTTGTCATTCGTTTCCTACATGCATGATTTCTAAAATTAACGATAAATTACGGTTGTACACATGCAATCACTTTAATTCATAATTTATGATATGAGTGATTATCCTATGGATATAATATCTAGTAGTTTATTAATACTCAATTTTTAAGAATCTCTCTATGTAGGATGTGAATAAAATAAATCATTAAGCACGCTAATACTGAACCGGCCGACATAATGCCGAAAATAATTCATATAGGATAATTTACTAACGCATGCTTCAAATTAATTGGCTATAGTTCGTATAGGCATGACTTCTAGAAAAATAATCATGTTCATATTAATCCTATGGGCATGATTTCTAGCATTAACTACGTTATAGAATCTTATAGGTATGATCTCTACTATGAGATAATCGGGTTGCGGTATTCTATAGAGCAAGATTTCTAGCGTCGTTTGATATAGTATTCTATAAACATGTTTTCTATGTGGGTTTAACGGTTAAGAAACTTGACAAAGACATGCAATCCGCCCCTAAAAGCCACTTTTACTATTTATAGTGTTTTACAATTATTACAAGATATAGTAAGAATATAACAAAATTAAATACAAAAAATAAAAATTAAATTGAAGAACCAGCCATGTAGTCCATCCTATCGAGGGGAACTCTTCATCCCAAAGGAATAACCTGTTTAACAAGTAATACGACAAATGCACCTGTACAAACATATATTCGGAATCCATAACTTGCAAGTTATTTGACTTTCACAAAATACTCATGCACATAAATTGGATTACGAAGATTTAAGCACATATAATGATATCCAGGAACACTCAAGATTTTTAAAAGAGAGTTCATCTGGCATTGATGCAAATGCCTAGTTTACATCTTATTATGAGAAAATGGTATGGAGGAATAACTAATTGGTTAATCAAAGTGAAAAAAAACTAGAGTAACAACGGCAAGTTCAAAAGGGCTTTACCGAAAATTGAGACCCAAACTTCAACCGTCAAGATCACGAAGATCTCGTGGATCCCGGCAGTGCTCACATTGAAGTGGGGCGGGGAGAAATATGATTTAAAGAAAGAACGAGCACCATTGTGCCAAATAAAGTATTGCAATTCTATGACAATGTTGAATGAATGAAAAAGAGAAGGGCTACTTTTTATAGCTAATCATGAAGAAAATAATTAATTCATGGAATCAATAAATACTTAGAAGGAAAGGAGGAGATAAAGAGCGAAATTAACCAAAGGGGATTCTCCTTAAGTAGAATATAATTTACCCAATCAGCATAGACTAATTGGACCCCCTTAAAACCACATGTTGAATTCAAGAAGGAAACAAATCAATACAGAAATGCTGACAATATTCCCGTGAGTCACAAACAAACCCTAATTATTTAAAGGGAAGTTTAACCATCTTTTGAAATTCCAAAAATTCCGGAAGTATTCTTAGGGCAAATATAATTCTAATTGAAGAAGGAAAATAACTTATTCGCAAGAATGGTAAACCTTTAATATAGTTGTCATATTTCGAACCAATAAATGGTCAAGTATAGCAATTAACCTAAATTTTCCTTGCAAGAAAATAAATCAAATAGATGTAAATTAAATAATTTACCATAATTAACTAATGCTAAGCTATTCTATGTCCAACGGAAGCGATTTTCACATTACCATATTTAGCACAGTCGGATCTCAATTAATCATAATATATTGAGATAAATATATGGAGAGATTTACGGGATTTTTCCAAACATGAAATCTTAACCTCATCGTATAAACATGAATTACGAATCAATCGTAATGGTTGCCAAGATATTTTAATTCTACCCATCTCTTCAAGAAAACAAATAAAATAGAGACAAGTCAACGAATCGTTCATAGAAGACCACAATATGTTATGAGTCCATTTCTAGACCAAAGAATTTAGACAATATTAGAATTTTATGCGAGGAAATAAAGAACAGTCAAGGTGATATACATGCATACTAAAATAGACCCAACTAAATCAAAATGGAATATAGCCAGGCCTTTTCTTGTAGAAAAGCGGCACTTCACATGCGATAATCTAGAATAAGCACGGATAATATTCTAAATATTTATAAATGTTCCTATTATCAGCAGACAAAATTTATATCTAGATAAGTATAGATAAAAAAAACGAAAAAAGATGAAATAAAACCCTCAAAATAATCAATATTACGGACGGATCTACAAAGATGCAGTCCGGTGAATATGTCTTGCCATTGATGGCGGGGAGGGATGAGTGATGTAGTGGTGAGTTGAAAAAGAGAAACGGAGGGAGGTCGGGCTGGTTTTTGATCCAAGGATGACAGCGAGCAGGAGGAGATCTGGTGGGATTGCGAGGCGGAGAAGGGAGGGACGAGGCCACAGTGGTATTGGCCGAGTGGTGGTGCGTCGAAAAAGGGAGGAAAAGAAAGAGGGTGGTCAAGGCATGCGGTGGTTTGGGCGGTTCCTGGTGAATGGAAAATGGGATAGAGGTGCCGATGTGGTTACTGGTTCGCGAAATTTGAGGAGGGAGGCGGTTTCTCCAGTTTTGTGAAGAAGATGAGGTAACGAGGGAAGAGAGGCTGCGTGCTCACTGCTTTGGTGGGAGAAAAATGAAATTAGGGTTAGGGGTAGATAGTATTATTTAAGGTAAGGGAGTAGGGTTTAATGTCAGCAGCTGGATTAGATTAGATGAAAAAATAGGATTAATCCTTAGGTTCTAGGTCGGGTCATGAGTTATGGAGCGGAGTCACGGGCGGATTATATGGATAAGTTAGATTGAAATTGATTGAATTAAAAAGTGGCCAAACTTGGTAAACAATAGGCTAAAATTGATAAATTTAGGCAAAAAGTGGCTAGATTTAAATAAATTTGACGAATTGAATATAAAATGGCTGAATTTAAATGAATTGGAGAAAAAAATTAAATTAGTTGTTATTAAATTAATAAAACACTACACTTGTAAATAAAATAATAAAGTTTAATTTACTACACTTGTAAAATAAATTAATAAATAGATAATATAATAATTTAATTTATAAAGATATAATATTATTGTCAATAGAAATAATTTATTCAAGTAAAGTTATTCAAACATCATTATGTAAATATTTTATAAAATTTAAGTAAAATTATATATTTTGAAATAAGAACTTCATTTAATTAAAGATATGTATACACACATATTAATACGTAATACACTATATATGAAATAATTATAAAATATTAAGAAATTAATAAATTGAGAATAAATGTTAATAATTATTTTTTTAAAAAAAAATTATAAAGTTCAAAATAAATAAAACATGTAAAAAAATTAAAAAAATTAAAAAAATTAAAAAAATTAAAAAAATTAAAAAAATTAAAGGTATTTTTAAAAATATATTACATATTAATACACATGGACGGGGTATAGGATGGTCAAAATTGGGTGTCAACAACAACAACTGTCGGGAAGACATAGCAGTCGTTACATGACTCGTTCCTTCAGATAGCCCGGCTGATATCTCGCTCACGAGGCTTTGCTTTCACGACTGTTAGAGAGGTGTGACTCGTCGTATGAGTCATTTGAGGCACTCTTTGAAATTTTCTGTTGAAACATTTTCAAACCGGATTTTCAAATCTTGAAATGTTTGAGGTGTTACATAGCGATGCAACCAAACTTTCGGTTCGGGCCTTTATTTAAAGTCTTTTTGCCACCCAGTTTGGAACCGGAAAACAACATCTTTCTTTCTAGAATCGATTACAAGTCTCGAAGTAACTCAGACTCGCATTGCTCGATCTTGAAGATGTTTGTTCTTTTAGCTTTTACCTTCTTGACTCCGATGTGTACTTTTATAACCTATCTACAAGCATAATAAATGAATCAATTGGATTTTTGGGTAATAAAGAATACCAAGTGCCCTTCGGCTAGGGTTTCTTCAAACTTTTGACTAAAGCGGATTCGGTTTAGGTCCTTAGTAAAGTCATTCCCTTTTACCACTTTCGTGAATGCCGAGAATATACTCATTGGACCTAATTCTATCATACTTTGAAATGTACGGCATACGAAATATCTTTACATATCGGCTTTGGTGTCAAGTTGGGTTTGTACGGTTGTTGTGCATATCATTGAGAATCACGATCCTTTTAGGAGCACGGTACCCCCAACCTCGGGAATGCAACTCCTTCAAACTCTCTTTTAAGCTTATTCTGATTTTTCACTAGAGGACTCTAGAACAGGTACTCAATCACAAGTTAAAACAATATGAATCTCTTTGCACGAAAGCATTGCATGTGGTATCGGCCGCTTATCGACATTGTTAGATGCCATTGTGCTTCATGACTTTAGGTTCACTACTTTTTGTATTGTGTTGTCATGTGATCTAAAATAGACTGTGTTGGGCAGTCCCGGAATCTCAAAGCCTCTTTGATTTCGTCAAAGCGAGTTCGGTTATTATTACCTCGGTAGTCAATTCTACATAGGTTCTCTTACTCCCATGCCCCTTCGTCAGTTTACATTTGTCAAATCCATGGTTTCTAGATCAACTTCTTCCTCATTTGAGCGGGCTAATTCTCGGTGTGAACTGCCTGGTCCTAAACAACATTGGGGAGTAGATCTTTCAAAGTATTCTTATTATTTTTGTTTGTGTTTTCCATTAGTTATTTCTTGATGAAGAAAAAAAACAAAGAGGACTTGAACAAGTTAGTAAAAATAGAACCAACGAGCTAAAACAATATCGCAATTGTCCGGGCTGCGGTGGGCATCAAATTATTTACCAAAAAATTGGTACAATTGAATTTATAGCAAAGTCAAGGACACACGATATGTTTTGACTCATGAATTTTGTATTTTTACGAGCTAATAAGGTAAATGTTAATGTGACTAACGTATGAAAATCGATAGATAAAAATGTTCGAAATACTAAGCTTCAGAGTAATAAGTTTTAATATAAAGCTGAAGATTTATTTCGCAACTACGAATTACGGATATCCAGATGTATGTTCTTAGCAAACTTAGATAAGTAAAGAGAGCAAGAGAGATTTTATGAGGCCAAATAATAAAGTTTGTTATATTATATTTTCACCACTTGACCTTTTACAAGTTAATGTTGTATCTATAAGCATTATCAATAGTACAATGACCAATAAATTGCTCCACTTGGGCCTTACGGTACATAGCTTAATTAAATCGGTCTAGTCATACAAATACTATTACATTTGTCAATTAACACTTCATCGTGATAGATGGGATATTTATGCGATCTTGCTCACGTATCCTTGTCCTTTCCATAGTAACCGAGCAGCAGAATCATAATGTTGGATCATGAGTTGACGTTCTTCTTTAAAAGTTTCCTCGACTTGTTTTCTATCACGTCTTCCAAACTCCAGTTAATGATTACGGATATGGTTGAAGCTTTGTTCCTCTTCCTTTGGAAAACTCGCATCTCCTCATCATCGATACCTTATCTCCACGTGGCATTATTTTACTTTGATCACATATTTGATATAATTTTACCTCATATAAATACTATATAATATGATATATCATGAAATAATATATAATAATCATCCGACCAAATATACTTAGCAAACAAAATAACTATCGCCCTTAAAAAGTACTTGCTTGGATCATTTTGCTTTTGACTCAGCAAACAAAATCGTGGATATTGACTGTGTTTTATGTAAAGTAAACTATAAGAGTCAATGAGAAGAAGAATAATATTGATGCTTCCTAATTAAAAAAAAGGAAAAAGAAATAGGTATAGTCTGACAAGGTCAATTAGTACAAATATGAAAAAGTCAAGTAAATTGGTTTGTTTTAAGCGTACAGACTGAAAATGCATCAAATATAAGGTATAGTTGCTAAAGTAGAATCTTTGACCTATTCCTGGAGAAACCATCTTAATTAGATGTGTTAAAAGACAAATAGTATATTTATGTGTGTATGTTAGTGCGTATAGAGACGGAGTTAGATGAGGAATGGTGATTAACGGATTAACGAGATTTTTGATTTTGTAATTTAAAGAGAAAAAAATAATTTTTTATATGTAAAAATGATTATTTCTTGTGTGTAAAAATAGATATTTCTTATAAAAGGTTTAAAAAATTAGAAAATTTTTAGAAAAGTTAGAAAACATTTTCTCACAAGTAATTGAGTTCAAACCTTTCATTAAAAAATTATAGTATGTAAATAAGATAATTAAATCTTTTTTGTTATAATGTAGCAATTTAAAGGAGGTTTAATAATTATTTTAGTTCAAATATTAAAATTTTAGAAGTTACATTAATCTAATAGTATTTTTATAAAATTCTCTTGTATAAATTCCTCGCTCGATCACGATGTAATATCGAAGGAAGAGTCATTTATTGCTATTAAAAAAAGGTTATTAGTTTTTTGGTTTCAATTTAGTGTTCCCCAGTTTAGATAATAAGGGTTAAAATTAATTAATTTTTAGTGTGATTTGAGTATAGAATTTTAAGTTTTTAGAAATTAAATATCTATATTTAGAAACTTGAAAAAAGTACTATAACTCACGATAGTTAATAATTTAAAAAATATTTGAAAAAATCATGATAAGAAAAACATCTTTTAACTCTTCCAACAACAACTAGAACAAATAAATTGAAACCGAGAAATTATGTATTTTCACAAAATTTATAAATACTCCAAAATACAACTTTTATTTCAGGTGTTCAATAAAATCTTTGATATTTCTCTACATTTAAGGACCATTTAGCCAAAAATTATTCACTTTTTTCATAATTTAAAAAGCCATAAAAATTTCAAATTCAATTTGAAATTGGATTCCAAATTTAAATAATATCTTATGATATATTTTCAACTCCATCTTCATAATTCTAAATAAAATTTCTCCATTTCTTCTTTACTAAAAGTATAGTCAAATATAACTCTATCTTCAACTCCAATTTTAAAAGTTATTTGATACATAAATATATTTTATTTTATGGCCAAACGCCTAAAAACAAAAAATGCGTGTAAAAGCCTTTATACACGAGGTAAAGATAAAAATAGATTACCCAACTTGACATACACTTTTTAAAGAATATTTCAATTGAGAGGTGTCTCTACGAAAAAGTTAAAGCACCTAGTCTTTGAACTTACGGCTCTTACTATAACAATAGGTTGGTTAAAAAGTTTTTTTGTTATGTAACTTTCTAGTCACAAACACTTAAGTAAATTAAAGTTTCACGTTTCATGTTGGGAGTATCAAAATTTCAAATTTAATGATTAAGTTACAGATCAAATGCTCAAAAGAATACGTTATACTAAAAGGTTTTCAATTGCTTAACAAAAGAAAAAGGAAAGGACATTTGTCCTTCAATTTATTTGCTTGTTTTGAACACTTCTGAGTTCTGAGTTTTGATTTTTGAATACTGGGAAATTAGTGGTAAATTAAGAAAAAAAAAAGGAAAACGTCTTCATTTAATATACAGTTTATACTTTCACAATTTTTACATAACTTTAGATAAGAAATTGTAAAGGGCACACGTAAGATAGAAGGATAGTAGATAACGGTGTGATGTCTTGTTGTTAGTCATATTAGTAGTTGTTGCATTGTCTCGATAGTTTCTTGTCCTTAGATTTTGTTACTATATTATTGCGTCAGCTCTTAGAAATAGAAATTTTTGAAATCAATAAATTTGTGTTTATAAACATGATTTTTTCACTCATTTTCCACTGAACTTGTTCCAACTGGGAAAATGTAGGAAGCAGGTTTCTCAGCACAAGTGGTGGGAAGTTCCATGATTTTTCCATGTGGTGCTATTAATTTTTTCTTTTTCCACCAATAATTGGTGGGAATGATTCTAACATTTTCAGTGGGAAAATAATAATTTTTTTAATAATGTGTGTCTCTCATTATCATATTATTTTGTTATAATTCTTGTCTTGTTACTGTGTGGTTTTGTTACCATCTGCTTATTTCTTGTACGTCTGTTACATTATACGAGATTGCTTTGGATGATCGATTGAGTCGACGGTCTACCGAAAACAACCTCACTACCTCTAAGATGAGATAAACTACTGCGTACACTTTACCTTATTCGAGACCTCACTTTGTGAAAATTATATTAAAATTTTTTTAATTTTTTTAATTTTTTTAATTTTTTTATTATTTTTGAATTTTGTAATTTTTTAAAATAAAATTGAAATTTGAAAGAATGAATGAACGTACGTTGTAAATAAAATAAGTTGGAACAGTTTTATGGAGCTGGCACGGCAGTGCATGTTGGAAAGAGGCCAGCAGAGCGTAGACATGGCCGGCTTGTTTATAGCTGTTTTTACCGGTTGATTCCGTACTCAATATTTACAATAATTTATACAATATTTTAAATTATAATATAAAATTTTTAATTTACTCTATAGAAATCATTCAACGTAATTTGAAAAGTTCACAAATTACAAAAAGAAATCTTTAAAAAAATCTTCTGCTTAAAAAATTATTTCAAAAAGGAACAAACGAGTAAAATTTCACGTTTTTACGATGACACTTCGATAAGCATCTTTTCAGATGAAAATGTACTGTCTTCACAATTGGGAACTAAGCATCTGTAGTACAAAAGTCATAACAATAGTTTTTTTAAACAAAAAAGATCGCAGGAAAACAACAACAATCGACGCCATGTAACAGTTCAGCTGCCATATAAACAAAAATAGCCAAGTTATCTATGCCACGTTATCAACACAAGATTAATTTCCACGTAGCATCCTATTTAAAAGAAGTTTAACCCAGAATAGAATACTCTCAAATTTAAAATCTAGGAGGTGTTTGGTACGGTTGGTTAAATTGTTTAAAAAATATTTTTTAAAGAAAAATAAGTTATTTAAAAGATAGAAAAAAATTACTTTTTAGATGAAAATAGGAAAAATAAATTGTCTAATAATATTTCAATTGAATGTGTCGTCTCACCCTTCCACATACCTCATCTTCACCCCATACCCGGCCGTAGTACCCAACGCCACCACCCTACACCCTCAACCTCCAGCACTTCTCATAATATTTGTCTATATTATATATATATATATATATATATATATATATATATATATATATATATATATATATATATATATATATATATATATAATATTTTGCATGCATACCGAACGCAAAAGTAAATAAGAAACCCACTTATTTTCCTTTAAAACATTTTCTAATTAAGAAAATATTTTCATGGAAAACATGTTCCCTCCGTACCGGGTAGCCTAGTCATTACGTTACTTTCATAAAATGTTTCTTTTTTTTTCTTAATATGTCGATAACCCCTTAAATTTGTCAATAAATTTTATTTAGTCATGCACTTGAACTATAATTTATTTCAATTGAGCACACGAACATATGATAAAATATATATTAATAGTTAAGTTAAACACAACCCGGTGTTCTTTCAAAAGGCATTTTTCGGGCAAATCTCGGGCGAGCGGACCAAAATGCTCTCGGCGTAAATGAAAGACGTAGATCCATAAAATGTAAGCTCCGAATTTAGAGTGTAAGTCCCGAGCGTAAAAAGTGTAAAGTGCAGAATGGCGCATATGCCTCGGGCGTTAAATTTGATTTTTATCATTTTAAAAGTTATGTTTTTTTCTTTTAAGTAATATCTTTTATTATTTATGTAATGATATTCATACTTTATGCTATCATGTTTATATTATAGTGATTTTTCCTAAAATATATCAATAAAGAAAGCAATCTTCAAAAAAAATGATATCGTCATAATAGTTTTTAAGATGATTATGCCTAAAATTGATAAAATAGAGATTTCTTAGCACTATATTATTGAGACAATTTTATCTATATTTTGGCATTGTTCTTACATTATTTATCCTTCTCCATTTTGAAATATAAAAATGTAATGATTTAATTATAAGTTGAAAGTGGGAAGGATAGTAGATGTTCGGATCAATGTTAAAGTGGATGATGATTTTATTTTAAAGATTATCGACTATTATCATTTTTGATTGTTGCTACCTTTCTTAAATAATAATTATAATATTTTTTTCTATATTATTGGTGATTTATTTGTAGAATTATTGAAAATATTACTTTTATTTATTTTCTTAGTAATAAATTTATAAAATTGAAAATACATATAAATTATAAATTGAAGATATACATAGCATATACGCAGATTCATGGAACTTATGCTCCGTGTCTTGGGACTTATGTCTCACCTCACATGGGCCTTTTCAAATACTGCATAAAATATATTATTTTCTTTAATTATACACATCAAATTCAATTAAAATATATTTGAAATTTTATAATGAGACTAATCGTGTAATATCTAAATAAAATTTACTAATAAATTTAAAAAACGTATCGATGCATTAAGTCTTATTTGTTTCATCATGCTACTGTATATATCCTTTCCTTTAGCAATATCCCGGTCCCTATCTCCAAGAGGCCAAGAGATAGAGCATATAGAAAAGGCTTAGTAAAGTATGTCAAAAGGTTGCGTAAAAGAAATTTTGTTCCGTCTTATTCCGCTGTAATTGAAGATAACAAAAATGCAAATTATCTTTGACGAGCAAACAAGGTTTAAGTGACAAAACGTTATTTAGAGCCTGACCGATTAAGTTTATAAGTTGGCTAAATTAATTTTATAAGCAGTTTTAGTTTTTGAAGTGTTTGACTAAATTAAGAAGTGTTTAAAAAAAATTAAAAGATGCTTTTAATAAGTTGAAGAGCAAAAGTTGGTGAAATCCAACTTTTTATTTTGTGTATAAGCCATTATATTTATTAGAAAATAATTCTTTTTATCCTCATCTTATTTTTCTAATTTGAAGGAAATTGCACTCGGGGGAATAAAAGCGCAATTTTCTCTTCTTTTCTTTGGAGTGGCTGTATCTTGCACTTCTCCACAGTGTGCCGGAAATATCTCTTCTTCTCGAACTTTATTTATAACTCATTGGTTCATAGTTTTAAGCGAAACGCCACAATTAATTTGTTAATTTTTTAAACAAAGCAAAAAACACTCAAATCTTTGACAAAATTTTATTTTTTTGTGCATATTAGAAAAAATAATTAAAAATTAATTTTTTTATGAGGTAGTATTAATTCATTTAAATTATTATATTTGACTTTACAAATAAAAAATAGAACTATACTCCTAATAAAAAGTAAAAATGGATATTATTTTTCTAATCTCATTTAAATTATATATTTAAAAATTTTTAAAATAACTTAAATAATTAATTTATACTAAAAAATAAATTAAAATATGTATTCGTTTAATTTTAATTATTTTATAAATAAAAATATCATAGTAATTTATTTTTTTATAGTGTTAACGAACTTTAAGGACATTTAAATTCGTTTGATCCAAAATAAGTTCTTAACAACACTTTTGTACCAAACACATCAATAATTTTTTTTTCAATTTCAGCAATTTTTTCCAAACACATAACAACTTATTTATAAAATAAGTTTTAGCATAAATACTTTATACACTTATATTTAAAAGCCACTTTTCAACTAAACCAAATGACTCTTATTATAGAAGTATATGAAAAAGACTACTCCAACAAAAATATAATTAACAACTTTCTTATTGTATGGTTAAAACTAAAATAAGAGTGAAGCTTAATATTTGAACTTTTCACCAATTTACCATTGATGCAAGGGTTGGTGGGGGCGGGGTTCATTTCCGCTTCAAAGAATTAAGGGAGGACAGGGTAGTCTATCATGTGTTTGCCTAAAGTTTGACGGGTATCAACAACAATAACAGTAAATCTCGTATAATTTTATAAGTAAAATTCGGAGAGAGTAATGTATATGTAATTTTGTTTTTATCTTGTAATAAAGAGATTATTTTTTGGTAGATCTTTAGTTCAAGTAATTAAAACATATCAAAATAAGTATAAAAAAAAATACAATAGATACAACAGTAAAAATAATGAAGATAAGAAATAGCAACAACAACAAATGAAGTACAATTCTATAAGTAAGCAAAAGATAATAGGTAATAATAAAATGGAAGCATAGATAGTACTACTACTACCACTATTGATAGAAAAACTAGGTAACGTTCGACTAACTAATAATCATCTAGCTGTTCTCGACCTCTTGTATATCTTTTTATCTTAAGTTATGTTCTTGATAAGTTATAAGTATGCCTTGTCTTGTCTTGTCTTGTGAGTACCTTATTTGAATATTTCTATTTAATTGTATCTATTTTCATCTTTTATTTTTGCATGTCCACTATTGTAATTGACATGATGTGTTTTTAATTAGTTTCTTAAAACTTAACTGAGATATTTT
This sequence comes from Datura stramonium, assembly GCA_018107945.1. Lineage (NCBI taxonomy): Eukaryota > Viridiplantae > Streptophyta > Magnoliopsida > Solanales > Solanaceae > Datura > Datura stramonium. Next base: position 1,507 of record JACEIK010003557.1, on the reverse strand, counting down.
ATTTGTAATTTATATGTAACTTAAATTCAATGCGTTAATATAGAAATTGGATAGAGAAGTTATTTTTATGATATGTGTCTAAATTTCAATCTAAACTTTAATTATATAAAATTTAATACATTTTGTTTAAAGTTGGAATTATGAAAACTAATTTTTCAAACACCGCATATTTAAAATTATTTTAAAATAAAATAAATATATATAAATTTATAACATAACTTAGGTAGTTGTTCATTAGGCTTGGAACTCCTTGAACATTATCACTAAAATCGAATTTCCGGTGCACTGCCCCCAAAAAGTACTTGCGTAATGCCATTGCTGAGATGTCAAGTGTGCGTGAGGCTGCTTTATTTCATCTTCAGTTGGCCTACAATGCAACAAAAAGAGGAGGAAAGCTTCACTTTCCCTGGTACTTCCCCACCCAAAAAAGGTAGTAGAAAGAGGTGTGCCAACCAATAATGCTAGAAAGAGGACACACAAACGCGTACTTCATAAAGCAACTTAACTCCTTAAATAAATTTTTATCATTTATTTATTACTTCCTTTGGTTTCATTTTTTGTGAACATGTCTAAACCGAGTACCGAGATTTTAGAAGGAAAAAAAGAATTTTTTTTTGATCATTAATAGTCTAAACCATACAATATCATTTATCAGTAGCTAAATTATAAATTTTATAGAGAGTGTTAAAATTTAATATATATGTATGAAAAATAATTTTTGATCTATATATTTTGTATAATTTATATATATAATAATATAATTAAAAAATTCTTAAAATCAACTTGATTAACTTTTAAAAATTTTTAAAAATTTGAGTCATAAATATGTTATTAAATTTGAGTGGCTATAAAATTATGAAACTAAAATGATTAGTTTAAATCAAATTATTTCAAATATAAAATAAATTTATTTTTGTTAACAAAACTAAAAAAAATAAAAAAAATAAAAAAAATAAAAAAAATAAAAAAAATAAAAAAAATAAAAATATTTTTTAATTGAATTTGTAATTTTAAAGGTCAATTACTAAGTGTTTTTTTTCTAGAAAGGAGTTTGTTTTTTCAGGTGGCAGTTGTTCTTATTTTTACTTGAATTTGTAATTTTAAAGGTCAATTACTAAGTGTTTTTTTTTTCTAGAAAGGAGTTTGTTTTTTCAGGTGGCAGTTGTTAATTTGCCATGCAAGCTTTATTTTTCCCCTGATTAAGCGGAGAAAATTTTTTAATGCAGCCAAATTTTACGTGGTTCAAAAGTCTTTTAATTCACACGTGGTTCAAAGTCTAACCCCCCTGGGCTTGTTAGAACAACTTTTCATTTCACTGGAACTGTAATTTTCGTCAAAAGAAGCTTTATTTTTGGTCTTGTCAAATTTTTTAAATTAGCTTATTTTGATAAGTATTTTTTTATAGTGTTTATCAAAAAAATATTTTCGGTAAAAATTAGTTTGTGTTTGACCAATAAATTTAAAAAACATGTTTAAACAATAATTAGTGTTTAATCAAATTTTTAAA
>JACEIK010003556.1:141007-156009 GCA_018107945.1 Datura stramonium | reverse complement strand
AGTCAGTCATGATGTTCTAAAGCTATGCATGGTCATGCTATGATAAGAGTACAATTTCACAATGGATGCATGTAGCCTTCTACTTGCACTAGAAGGATTATGATATGTTATGAAATGTTTTAAATGATTTATCTTACTTAAGAGGTTTTACTTATGTTGCTTACTTGGTACATTCCACATACTGACCGCATACTTTCTATGCTTCATCGTCTCATGGTGCAGGATCCGGCTCTCAGGTTCAGTCCCATTCGTAGCCATTGTTCAAAGTTAGCACCTGCTTTATTGGTGAGTCCTCATCTTTCAAGGACTATACCTTCAGTTGTTTTAGATGTCCTTTCAGTTTTAGTATTGTTGAGCTAGTTGGGGGTGCTGTCCTATCAGCTCGTCCAGATTAGAGTCTTGTCAAACTTAGACGTGTATCCAGCTTCAGATATTTATTCTGTTGTTATATTAAGTTTGACTTCCACTGAGTTTATAATTATGTTTTCTTCATGTTTATTGAATGAGTTAGTTGAATGCCTATGCCATGGGTCGACTTGGGGTCTCTCGGGGTCCCTTGTCCTGTGTCTACGATCCGAACTTCCGTTAGGGTCGTGAAAAACTTGGTATTAGAGCCATAGGTTTGATGTGTACTAGAGAGTCTGAAAGCCGCATTAGGTAGAGTCTTTTTCATGGGTGTGAAGCGAGCCACGCTTTTTACGAAGCGGCTACTAGACATTTTAGGAAATGTTCCCTTCTTTAATGATCTATGTCGTGTGATGAAAAGCCTTTCTATCCTCCTAATTCATGCTATTCACGACTGCAAAGTCATGGCTCCTAGAAGGATGAGTGGAAGGAGGAATGGAGGTGGTGAAGGCCATGAGGATGGGAACGGTCATGAGCATAAGCTAGCCCTACCAGTTCAGGAGCCTCAGGAACCAGAGCCGGCCGCTTATGCTGAGTTCCGAGCTTCCATTCAGATGTTGGCACAGGCCTTGACCGCTCAGGTCAATCAGCAGGCTGTTGTGCATTTTCCTCAAAACGGAAATGTAGCGGCGGCCAGAGTTCGAGACTTCTTGAGAATGAACACGCCGAAGTTCTTGGGGTCCTAGGTAGATGAGGACTCGCATGACTTTATTGATGAGATTGTCAAGATCACCCAGTGTATGGGGGTGAGCAGTGTTGAGCGCGCAAAGTTGGCCTCCTACCAGTTGAAGGGGGTTACGCATATTTTGTTCCGCAAGTGGAAGGATGGTAGGGTCTTAGGAGCTAGTTCGATCATATGGGAGGAGTTTCAAGTTGCATTCCTCAATAGGTTTTTCCCTCGAGAGATGAGGGAGTTGAAAGCAACTGAGTTGATTAATTTAAAGCAAGGAAGGATGATTGTTCAGGAGTATTCCCTTGAGTTCACCCGCCTATCTAAGTATACCCCAGAGTTAGTGACCGACCAGCGGGCGCGAGTGAGCAAATTTGTGCATGGTATAACATGATAATTGGACAAGGACTATAGGACAACTATGCTTCACCAGGACATGGACTTCCCTTTCATAGTGTTGTATGAACAACAGATAGAGGTGGCACACTCGAGGGAAAGGGAGGCCAAGAGAGCCACGACTGAGGACCATAGGTTCTCTCAACAAAGGTCCGGTGGTGGGCATCGACAGAATACCCACTAGAGATCGTCAGCCCTAACATCATCCATTGTGAGTGTGCCATCTAGGCCCCGAAATCATCAGAGGGGGCGAGAATCCGGCTCGAGGGGTCATAACAGTAGACTCACAGATTCTAGCATTCCAGTTTGTCGCAGGTGCGGCCGAGGGCACACAGGCTAGTGCTTGGCAGGGTCAGGAGCTTGTTTTGGATGTGGGCATCCTTTACATATGCTCATCGATTTTCCCTCTATGATACATGATCAGGTTGGGGGCCGAGGCCCAGCTTCTAGTTCAGCAGCCCCTCCCCCATGCTTAGCACATCAGGGGGCATCTATTAGCACACCTGGCAGACAGCGCCAGAACAGATTCTATGCCTTAGCCACTCGTCAGGAGCAGGATACCTCACTAGATTTTGTCACCGGTATGTTGAGAGTCTTTCATGTTGATGTATATGCTTTGTTAGATCCGGGGGCTACCTTGTCTTTTGTGACACCATATATATAGCTAGTAGCTTTAAAGTCAGTCCCGATGTNGGTATGTTGAGAGTCTTTCATGTTGATGTATATGCTTTGTTAGATCCGGGGGCTACCTTGTCTTTTGTGACACCATATATAGCTAGTAGCTTTAAAGTCAGTCCCGATGTCTTAACAGAGCCCTTTTTAGTTTCTACTCTAGTAGGTGACTCAGTTATAGCTAGACAGGTGTATAGAGATTGCCTGGTCTTAGTTCTTCATAAGGTCACCTCAGCAGACTTGATAGAGTTAACCACGACCGATTTCGATGTTATTCTCGGCATGTATTGGCTATTCTCTTGTTATGCTTTAGTAAATTGTAGAACCGGGTCAGTAGAGTTCAGGTTTCCAGGTGAGCCACTCTTAGAATTGAAGGGTAGTTCAACTGTGCCTATAGGTCAATTTATTTCCTACCTTAAGGCCAGAAAGATGATTTCTAAGGGTTGTTTGTATCATCTACTTAGGGTTAAGGACGTGGAGTCCGAAAACCCGACTATCCAGTTCGTACTAGTATTATGTGAGTATCCAGAGGTATTCCCTAATTATTTACCAGTTGTCCCTCCCGAGCGGGAGATTGATTTCGGTATAGATCTTATTCCCGACACATAGCCTATATCTATTCCGCCCTACAGAATGACTCCAGCCGAGCTAAAAGAGTTTAAGGATCAGTTACAGGACCTATTAGATAAGGGCTTTATTAGGCCGAGTAAGTCTTCATGGGGTGCACCAGTATTATTTATTTAAAAGAAGGATGGTTCCCTTCGCATGTGTATTAACTATCGACAGTTTAACAAGGTTACCATCAAGAACAGGTACCCCTTACCTAGGATCGATGATTTGTTTGACCAGCTTTAGGGTGCCAAGTGTTTCTCCAAGATTGATCTCAGATTCAGGTATCACCATCTCAGGGTTCGGGAAAGTGAAATCCCGAAAATCACTTTCAAGACTCGGTATAGTCACTATAAATTTGTTGTTATGTGTTTTGGACTAACCAATGCCCCTACAACTTTTATGGATCTAATGAATAGGGTGTTTAAGGCATATTTGGATATGTTCGTGATTGTGTTCATTGATGACATCCTTATATACTCTCGGAGCGACGCGGAGCATGCCGCTCACTTGAGAATAGTGCTTCAGACCCTCAAGGACCGTAAGTTGTATGCAAAATTCAGCAAATGTGAGTTTTGGTTGGACTCGGTGGCATTTTTAGGCCACGTGGTATCAGGAGAGGGCATAAAAGTAGACTCTTAGAAGATCGAGACAGTAAAGAACTGGCCCAGACCGGTGAACTCATTGGATATCAGGAGCTTTTTGAGCTTAGCGGGTTACTATCAGAGATTTGTGGAGGGTTTTTCATCTATTGCCTCACCATTGACTAAGTTGATTCAGAAGAAGGTGAAGTTCAATGGCCAGAGGCTTGTGAGAAAAGTTTCCAAGAGTTTAAGACCCGACTCACTTCAACACCAGTGTTGACTCTACCCGAGGGTACGGATGGCTTTGTAGTGTATTTTGATGCTTCGTGAGTTGGACTGGGGTGTGTGTTGATGAAACATGGGAAAGTGATTGCATATGCCTCGAGACAGTTAAAAGTTCATGAAAAGAACTACTCGACTCATGATTGTGAATTGGCTGTGGTGGTGTTTGTGTTGAAGATATGGAGGCATTACTTGTATGGGGTCCGTGTGGATGTATTCACGGATCACAAGAGCTTGCAATATGTGTTCATACAGAAAGATCTCAATCTTCAGCAAAGGAGGTGGTTAGAGTTACTAAAGGACTACGAGATGAGTTTCCTTTATCATCCGGGTAAGGCTAATGTGGTAGTGGACGCACTTAGTAGTCTCTCTATGGAGTGTGTCCCATGTGGATGAGGGAAAGAAATAGTTGGTGAAGGATATCCATCGACTTACGAGGTTGGGAGTTAGATTGGTCGATTCGACCGATGCCGGCGTTGTGGTGAAAAATGGATAAGAATCAGTCTTGGTGATAGACATGAAGGCCAGACAAGATGAGGACCCAATTCTAGTAAAGCTAAAGGAAGCCGTTGGAATTTAGAAGGTGGAGGTTTTCTCCCAAGGGGGAGATGGGGTGCTGCGGTACTAGGGTCATCTATGTGTTCCAGATGTTGATAATTTGAGGGATCGGATATTGCATGAGGCACATGGGTCCAGGTATTCCATCCATCCGAGTGCCACTAAGATGTATCATGATTTGCGGGAAATATATAGGTGGAACGACATGAAGAAGGATATTGCTGAATTTGTGGCCAAGTGCCCGAACTGTCAGCAAGTGAAACTTGAGCATCAAAGGTCGGGAGGCGTATTGCAAGATATTAACATTCCTATATGGAAGTGGGAAGAGATTAATATGGATTTCGTTACAGGCCTACCTCATACTCGCCGACACTACGATTCCATTTGAGTGGTGGTCAACAGGTTGACCAAGGCTGCACAATTTCTACCGGTCAAAACCACAGATTCAGTGGATGATTATGCCAAATTGTATATTCGGGAGTTGGTCAAGCTTCATGGAGTGCTCTTGTCCATTATTTCAGAATGAGGTACTCAGTTTACCACTTAGTTTTGGCGGTCTTTCCAAAAAGGGCTTGGGACTCAGGTTAAACTTAGCACAACATTTCATCTGCAAATGGATGGGCAGGCAGAGCAGACAATTCAAACTCTTGAGGAAATGTTGAGATCTTGTGTGATGGACTTTAAAGGTAGTTGGGATGATCACTTGCCTTTAATCGAGTTTTCTTACAATAACAACTATCGCTCTAGTATTCAAATGGCACCATTCGAGGCTCTTTATGGGAGGAGGTGTAGATTGCTCATCGGATGGTTTGAGGTTGGGGAAGCCGCTATGATAGGGCCTGATTCGGTTCATGAGGCCATGGTAAAGGTTCAGTTGATTATGGATAGGCTAAAAACTACTCAGAGTCGTCAAAACTCATATTCATATGTGAGGAGAAGACATTTGAAGTTTGAGGTTGATGATTGGGTATTTCTAAAGGTATCTCCCATGAAGGGAGTCATGTGGTTCGGAAAGAAAGGGAAACTCAGTCCCCACTATATTGGTCCCTATCGGGTAATGAGGAGAGTTGGTAAGGTGGCGTATGAGTTGGACTTGCTTTCAGAGTTATCTTCAGTTCATCCCGTCTTTCATGTATCGCTCTTGAAAAAGTTCTTGGGTGATCCAGCTTTAGTAGTCCCGGTGGAAAGTGTTGGTGTGGGAGATATCCTCAGTTACGAGAAATTTCTAGTAGAAATCTTGGATCTTTAGGTTCGGAGGCTGAGGAACAAGGAAGTAGCTTCGGTGAAGGTGTAGTGGAGAAACCAGCATGTTGAGGGGGCTACATGGGAAGCTGAAGCGGCTATAATGGCTAAATTCCCCCACCTGTTCCCTACCGGCTCAGTTCCAGTTTGAGGTATTAGTGTTTGCCCAAATTCTCTAATCAGTTTCCATGTTCAGTTCATGTGCGCATGTTTGAATTATGTTATGATAAATGTATGTTATGCGTGAATTCAGTTTAGCTATGTAGTTCTTTTTGGAGGTAGTCATTCTGTCAGTTTTTGATTTTAATATTAGTATCTGCATATGATGATTGCATGTTTCTGCGTTTTCTGTGTGTTTCTAATATTCGAGGATGAATGTTCCCAAGGGGGAGATATTGTTATACCCCGGAAGCTAAAAGATCGGACCCGGGAGTTGAAATGGGAATATTGTAAAATTGATGTTGCGGCACAGGACGAGCCATGGGACAACCCATGAGAAGACCCCACGAGTCATCAGGTGGCTCGTGGGGAGGCCTGGGGTAAATGAAGGACTGAGGTCCCCACGAGTGAGGTAAATACTTGTGGTCAGTCCCCACGAGTCATCATGTTAATCATGGGGTGGTGGGAATATAGATAGAGGAGATGTCCAGTGTATCTAAGGATGGGACCCCACCAGTCGTGGCCAGTCCCAACGACTCGCGAGGTGAGTCGTGAACAGCCAGGTTGAAAAGTAAGGTAGTGTACATGACGGAAGGTGACCACAAGTCATGGTCTCGAGGAACGAGGCGTTATGTCTCCCGTTATGAGCCCCAACTATTCAGTTAACAAGTGCACTTGACGGGCGACTCGATGAGTCATTGTCCATCCTGATGAATCGTCAGGTCACCTGTTAGGGTCACCTGGCAGTTACTTCTGCGAAATAGTAAGGGCCTTCTCGTAATTTCCTGAGACCTATACTACGACATTAAAGGATTATTTTAGTGGGTTTTGAGCAGGGAAAACCTATTTTAAGCCATTCTTCCCATGCATGCAAGTGTGAAGAGGAGATTCAAGGAAAAATCTCAAGGTTTCCGTCGGAATCTCATTTTGGGCTATTAGAAGGTGTTATAATTCACCATCCCCAGGTATGTAAAGCTATGAGTGGGTGTTTTCTTCCACACCCATGCCCAATTTATATCAAAATGTTATAAACTATCTATGACCAAGTATAGAGTTTTACCCAATTGCATGATTCTTCAATTTCTATACATGGGTATTATTAGATTGTATTGTATTTATGATTTATGAAGCTTGGGCAGATTTTAAATCCTTTTCCCTTATAAAAAGCTGTTTTTATAAAATTTTAATCTAACACGCTCATGGGTGAAGAGTAAATAAAAGAGGTTATTTATGGTAAATATGTGATAGTGATGAAGTTGATGATGAAAAGAATGTTTCTAAAACTACCCATGATCTATGTTTTTTTTTCAAATGAATTGATTAAATCCAAGTATGATAAAGCTTTGGGTAATGCCCGCATGTCAATTTAAAGTGATGATTTTCCCTACATAAGCTTACCACATTGTTTGAAGTGAAATTTCTCAATTTTTATTATAAATTCTAGCTTGTGGTATGTTGAGTGGATATTTCTATGTGTAGCTTACCACATGATTTGTAGTAGATGCTCCGACTTATGATTGAGCTGGTGGTATGTTTCGAAATAAAGCTTCTCATATGCATGAATTCATAATTGAGATGTAGGTCATTATTGAGTTTTGTTAATAGACAATGTTGAGCATCATATCCATATGATGTCTAGTCTATGCATGATTTCATTATAAGCTTTGTCAATACACTATGTTGAGCTTCGTTTCATACGATGTTGAGTTATGCATGATTTCATATTGAGCTTCATCATTAGATGATGTTGAGCTTCATCAATAGACGATGTTGAGCTTCGTTATATATGATGTAGAGCTCTGCATATTTTGGGAGAAGAGTCTAGCACCGAGCGGGTTAAGGATCGATCACCCTATGCCCCAGAACTACGCGCCAACGTAGGTTGATACTATTATACTATTGGGACCTCCCTTGTGAGCTATCCTGGCCCGATTGTCCCTTCAGCTTGATATCGATATCATGGTATCGTCAATCGCCCTGGCAAGGTTATGGATGGCTCTACCCACTTGAGTGTGATAGTTGGGACCATGTAAGCTCTATCGTGGTATGTCGGTTAAATGACGAGTCTCCCACTGTCTAAATCATTTAGATTGCATATTCATCAGTCATGATAGTTATCTTTTGCATGCATATTCAAAAAGCAAGGTTTGACTCATTGTTCAGCTTTTGATATAAATGTATGTTTCATCTTTTAGTCATTCGAATCAGTCATGATGTTCTAAAGCTATGCATGATCATGTTATAATAAGAGTACAATTTCACAATGGATGCATGTAGCCTTCTACTTGCATTTGAAGGATTATGATATGTTTTAAATGATTTATTTTACTTAAGTGGTTTTACTTACCTTGCATACTCGGTACATTCATCGTCTCATGATGCAGGATCCGTCTCTCAGGTTCAGCCCCGTTCGTAGCTGCTGTTCATAATTAACACCTAATTTATTGATGATTCCTCATCTTTCGAGGACTAGACCTTCAGTTGTTTTAGATGTCCTTTCAGTTTCAGTATTGTTGAGCTAGTTGGGGCTGCTGTCCTATCAACTCGTCTAGATTAGAGGCTTGTTAGACATAGACATGTATCCAACTTCAGATATTTATTCTGTTATATTAAGTTTGACTTCTGCTGAGTTTATAATTATGTTTTCTTCATGTTTATTGAATGAGTTAGTTGAATGCCTATGCCATGGGTCAACTTGGGGTCTCTCAGGGTCCCTTGTCCCGTGTCTACGATACGAGCCTCCGTTCGGGTCGTGACAATCACACTCAAGTGGGTAGAGCCGTCCAAATCCTTGTAAGGGCTAAGGGCGATACCATGATATCAATATCAAGCTTATGGCCCAATCTGAGTAGGGGATAACTCACATAGGAGGTCCCAATATAATCTGATCAAACCTATGTTGGCGCGTAGTTCTGAGGCATAGGGTTGACTGACACATAGCCCACTTGGTGCTAGACTCTACTCTCAAAAACATACATATGCTCTCCATCATTTTTCAATGAAGCTGACCATCGTCTACTGACGAAGCTGAATAATCATGAATACATAAATCTGATTCATACAGAGGAGCCTTGGCTCAAACCATACCACAAGATAAACATAAATGGGAGTCTTCACTCCAAAATCATGTGGTAAACTTAATTCGTAAAATCATAATCATACTTGGACATATGGGAATTTCCCAATACTTTATCATGCTTGAAAAATACATAATTCACTTGAAAACATTATCATAAACATGGGTAACTTGAAAGCATGCTTTTCATCATAAATATCTCATCATACTAGAACATTCATTATGAATCTCCACTTTCATGAACTTCTCATAATTGGGCATTTTAATTTATAAAGCTCGAAACATGATTTTCATTGAAAACATTGTAAAACTTGCCCATAAATCATAATTCAATAGTATAAACATATTTAAATCATACCCATATGGAGAATTAGGAATTTCATGCATTGGGTTAAAACCCCATAGAATCAACATAGGAATTTTCATAATTTAGAGAGAGATTGGGCATGGGTGTGAACGGATTCACCCATTCATAGCCCTACGTACCTGATTATAGCTGATTCTTACACTTCTCTGATTGCCCAAGGAAGAATTGAAGGGAACTTGAAGGAGAATAAGCTTGATCACCTCTCTAACTCTCTAACTTTGCATGCATGAGTAAGAATGACCTAAAATAAACTTACCCCTCTTAAAACTCATCATTCATAACTCAAAATGATGTAGTTTAGGCCTTAGGATCATAGAAATTGTGAAAACGCCCTTACTAAATTCGCAGGAAATAACTTACTACTAGTCCCCATGAGGGATTGGACGACTCATCACTCAAGGCCACGACTCGTGGCATCACTTGTCAAGTACACTGCCTGAGGGTTCATTTGGGGCTCATCACGGGGGACCTCAAGATTCATTACCGGCGGCCATGAGTCGTGGTCACCACCCATCACATGCATTGCCTGAGATTTCAATTGGTTCTATCATGCAACTCACAACCCCTCCCACGAATCATGGTGACTGACCATGACTCATGGGGACCTTCCGTAGGGTACACTGCAATTTTTCTTCACCTTCTCAAAAACATTGCCCACGATTGACTCAACGCGTCGTGGGGTCTGACCACGACTCGTGGTCACGTCCGTGGGGACCTTAAATCCTAAAGTTCCAACTCATACCCTGAGCCACACCACGAGTCACCTCATGACTCGTAGTCTACCCCACGGGTCACAGAATGACTCGTTCTATGACCTGATGCCAGATTTTTAGTTTTTCTCCGTTTCACTCCTAGGTATGATATTTGGGCTTTCGGGGTATAACACCTTTGTGTCGAAACGATGTGTCATTTATAGAGGTTTTATGTTCTTGATTGTGAAGCTTGCATATGTGTTTGATGAAATTATGTTGCTTATGACAAACCATTCTATGAATTATCCATGCTAGTTTGTTTAGTATGAGTTGATAGAGGTGTCAAGTATAATGGTGAGACATGCATTTAGGTATGTTTTAAGGATTGTTCGAGGACGAACAATGGTTTAAGTGTGGGGTGGTGATGTTGGGCATATTTCTATGCCCATTTGCCACGTTTTTACCCATATTTGATCATTTTTTGAGTTCATAATCCTTAATTTATGCTTAAATTCATATATGTGTGTGTTTTATGTGCATACAAATGATTTGAGTTGATTTGAGTATGAAACTAAGCAAAATAGGCTAAAAATGATGCAAGGAATGAAGATTTGAGCAGCTTAAGGGTCTGGTACTATGGCTGGCGCCCCGCACCAAGTCCCAAACTTCAGAGAACAAAAACTTTAGGTTAGGGCTAGTTCCAACCCTTAAACTTTGGAGAATTGTGTTTCATAAACTTTGGCGAGATGAGTGGCTCCCTGCGCCAGAGGTGACCAGACATAGAGAAATTTGACGAACACCTCGACAAGATAGAGGGGGCGACATGCTAGGCCTTGTCCGTAGCTAAAATTATTGGAAATTTGACTTAGTATGTGGCTAGATACATGGGGTGGCGCACTAGGGTCATTTCGGGGCAGAAAATGCTTATTTTAATGCCAAGTTTTGAAGGGTAGAAGCATCATTTGAAGGCTCATCTATAAAGACAGGACTTAGGTCGTCAGAAAATTCTTGGAGCAGTCTTGAATCATTTTACATTCCATAGTTCGTTTATGAAATCTTGTAAGCCTTTTGGAAGAAAGACATAGTTCTACAACTAGGTTTTCTCTTCTTTACTTCGTATTTTCGTATGATGATGACTACATATTTGTTTTTCCACTTGTCTATGAGTGGCTAAACTTATATTCTAGGGTTGTGGCTATGGTGAACGATTGATTGTTTGAAAGTCTAATTAAATTTGGTTTTGATTCTTCAATTATGGTTGTTTGTATTTATTTGTGTTAATTTATTGTTTATGAGATCGATCACCTTGTAAGTAATCTGTTGGCTTTCGATTGAACTTGGCAAAGGGAATCAAAAGGGTTAAAAATAAATACAGAACGGGAATTCAAAGACCCTTGAACCCATTGGTAATAGGATAGAAGTTGTTGTTGAGGATAGGGATATACCCTTCAACCCCGTTTAGTTGAAATACAAGCAGGCATAATCGTCGTTTCATTATTCTCCTGCGACCATAGGGATATAGGCATTAGGGTTCATGAAATAGTGCTTGAATGCTAGGGATAGTTGCAATAAATGAGATAGTAACTTGCAACTAACAACCATAGGAAGAATCATGCCTGCTTAATTACGTCTTGAAAACTCAACTTGAAACTAACCAAATTCCATTGCCCTAGTCTTTCACCATCATTGAAATACAATCAAGCTTACAATTGTTTTTATAGTTAATTTTATATTTGAAGTCTTAATAGTTTAATTTTCCAAACCAATCTTCATTTTTAAAGTTTTGTAGATTAGTGAAACTAAAGTGACAACCTTATAACGATTAAATTTACAGCCTCTTGGGTACGATATTTGGACTTCAAAATCCTATATTACTTGACGACCACGTGCGCTTGAATGCGCTTGTGCGACATCAACTCTGAGCTATTTTCAACCCTTCTTTAATAAGCTAAACCTTTTCCATGGACTCATGAAATAAATCTGGTCCGATCAATGTAGCCTTACCTACCTCAAACCATCCAATAAGTGACCTACACCTCCACCAGTAAAGAGCCTCAAATAGAGCCCTCTGAATTCTTGAGTGGTTACTATTGTTATAGGCATACTCGATGAGAGAAAATGATCATCCCAACCACCCTTTAAATCAATCACACATGCTCTCAACATATCCTCAAGAGTCTAAATGGTCCTTTCGGCCTAACCATCTGTCTACGAGTGGAAAGTTGTGCTAGGCTTCACCTGAGTACCAAGGCCTCTTTGAAATGACCTACAAAACTAAGAGGTGAAATAAGTACCCCTATCTGTGATGATGGACAAAGTAACTCCATGCAACAAAACTAACTCCTAAAGGTACAATATAGCATAATCCTCAGCTAAATTGGTTGTTTTGACCAGTAAGAAATGGGCTAATTTGGTCAACCTATCCATAATCAACCATATGGAGCCATACTATCGATGTGTACGAGGCAAGCCTGTAATGAAGTTTATATTGATCGCTTCCCACTTTTAATTAGGAATCCTAATGTCGCGAAGCATACCTCCAGGTCTCTAATGCTCAACCTTTACCTGTTGGCAATTCGAACACCTAGCCACAAACTCCTCTATGTCCTTCTTCATGCCATTCGACCAATAGACTTTCCATAAATCACGATACATCTTGGTGGCACCTAAATGGATTGAGTACCGAGAGCCATGAGCCTAGCTCAACATCCGCTCTCTCAAGTTATCCGTAGGCGGCACACATAATTGGCCCTGATACGGAGTACACCATCTCCCCCTTGGGAGCAAACCTCTACTTTCTGATTTCGGACAACTTCCTTCAGCTTCACTAGGATAGGATCATCATCTTGCCTAGCTTTGACTTCCCTCACCAATAAAGATTCCGACCCATTCTGGACAATAACACCACCATCTATAGAACCTGTAAGGTGAACCCCTAAACAAGCAAGCCTATGGACATCCTTCACCAACTCCTTCCTCCCATTTTCAACATGAGACACACTCTCCATGGACAACCTACTAAGAGCACCCACCACTACATTGGCCTTTCCTGGATGATAAAGGATACTCATGTCATAGTCCTTAAGAAACTCTAGCCATCTCCTTTGCCGCAAATTCAGGTCCTTTTGAGTGAACATGTCCTGAAGGCTCTTGTGATCCCTGAACATATCCACATGCACACCATACAAATAATGCCTCAAAATCTTCAAAGCAAACACCACAATCGCCAACTCTAGGTCATGCGTCAGATAATTCTTCTCATGAATCTTAAGCTGTCTAGAGGCGTACGCAATGACCTTACCATGCTGCATCAATACAAAACCAAGACCAACCCTAGAAGCATCACAATACACAAAAAACCATCTGTTCCCTCTGACATGGTTAACACTGGGGCTGAAGTGAGTCGAGTCTTTAACTCCTGAAAACTCTTCTCATAAGCATTTGACCACTGAAGTTTGACCTTCTTCTAGGTCCACTTAGTCAATAGTACTAAAATGGATAAGAATCCCTCTACGAACCTCCTTTAGTAGCCAGCTAAACCCAAAAAGCTTCTAATATCTATAGGACTAACAGGTCTAGGAAAATTCTTCACTACCTCTATCTTCAGAGAGTGCACTTGCACACCCTTACTAGACACCACATGAAACAAGAATGCTATTGAGTTCAACCAAAACTCACACTTGTTGAAGCAAACAACTGACGCTCCTTGATAGTCTGCAACACAATCCTCAAATGAGCAACATGATCCTTTTCTCTCCGAGAGTATATGAGGATATTGTCTATGAAAACAATTACGACAATATCCAAATGCTTCTTGAACACCCTATTTATCAAATCCATAAAAGTTGCAGGAGCATTCATTAGTCTAAAAGAGATAACTATGAACTCATAGTGACCACACTGAGTCCTAGGTCGAATTAAGACAGATATCGATCTAACTAAAGGTATTAAGCATAACAGACTTTTTGTTCTCAGAGATAATTGCATTTTTATTGAGTTATTGATATAAGGAAAGGAAATTAAGTAAGGTAAACAAAAAATCCTTCTCTTTATTTGAACCCACCCAATAAAAAATCCTCCTTTGGGAAAAGGAGAATCGAAAAAAATCATATTTTCATACAATATCTTAATTGAATTATCTATAATGATCAATAAATTAAGTGGAATCTATATCTACACATACCAAAAACACAGAAAAATCCTAGNCTAGTACCAATCTAATCTATGCGATAGATATTTGGACTAGAGTTGACAAACAAACAAAACCAGCAATATACTTTATTAGTAATTAGTATCGCATAGAAATATAAATGGAGCGTGGCCAAGTGGTAAGGCAATGGGTTTTGGTCCTGCTAATTGAAGGTACAAATCCTTCCGTCCCATACCATATATATTCTATAAGAATACAAATTGCTTTTTTAACAATGTTCTGTTTAAAATCGAAATGTTAGCTGGAATGTGATGTTTTTTCTGATTTTTTTCCTTCGTTGAATCATTTGTTTTTTAAAAACTGAATCGAGATGCGAAAGAATACATATTCCTTATCTCGTATTCTCTATCAACTAAATTAGCCTAATTAGATTCAATTTTCTTTTTTGTGGATTTCTTGACTTTTCGCCAAGAGGAGATATTTGGTACTAATTAAATTCACTAAGTCTCTTAATTCTTAATCAATGAGTTAGGATAAAATATCAAAAAAAAAGAGCAAAAAATTGACTTAATATGTACTTGTTTGGCTTTGTGCCTAGACAACTCGCATTTCGTAAAATTAAAAAAGACTAGGACACCCTCTTATTTTCTTTCGATTTATGCTGCATCAGTCCCATAGAATGGAGAAGATAGGAGTTAATAAGTAATGGGAAGGCATTGATTTCAATATTTATAAACGGTGACAACTGCTCGATCTATTTGATCAAATTGATAGATACGAAACCCTCCTCATTCTTTGGATTTATTTGGATTTTATAAATCAGATGAAAAAAAAGAATAAGAATGAAAAACCTTACCTTACATTAATATTTTTTTACACATCTCATAAAAAATGTTAATCGTTGATGATTCAATTAAAAAAAACTTATCTTTTTTCCTAAGATGATCAAAAGTTTTTTTAACTATCAAATTTTCTTCTAATAATGATGTCGAAAAGGGAACTTTTGAAATTTATTCGAAATTTTGGAAGAGAAATCGTTTTAGTCATTCCTTAGAAGCTAAATCTTTGCTATTTGAAGAAGTATGAAATAGGTTAATCTCTCTCTCCTATTAAGTCACGTGAAGATGCAAAATCAAAAAG
>JACEIK010003556.1:57665-105087 GCA_018107945.1 Datura stramonium | reverse complement strand
TTATTCTGAATATAGCATAATATTATAAAACATGCTTGCTGGATTCATACTGAACTCAATTCTCGACTTCTAGGTTCTTTCTTCTAGACTTTACTCTGTTCACTATACTAGGATTGCTATCTTTCCGAAAACTAGCTTTACATACCTTCATTTCTGATTTCCCGACTAACTGGCGTAGCTCGGTCAGTATTTCTGCTATTTCTCCCAACTGCATCCATATATATAGAAATTAGGACTAAATACATTAATATTCTTAAATAAAATATCCCTTTTAATATATATATAGCCCAAACTTTGGCTTATCGAAAACGGTCGAAAACTCGCTATTTCTCGAAAGTCCAGAAGGGAGAAATACTCATTCTAGTGCTAGGAGTATGTTGACACTAATTTGGAGCAATTCAACTTACCTTAGCTCGGTAGCACGACAGTTCTTCGACCAAATTTCACGAAACTAAACCCGCAGGAATGCTCCTTGCTGCTTAATACCTTGGTATCTGGAGTTAATTTGAGTTTGGACCGCGTTTGACGGCGTAATCGCACGAATATTGGTAAGTAATCTTCATTCTCCCCTGTTCCCCTACGTTCTCTATGGAAATTATATGAAATTATCATTAAAAATCGAAGTGAGGGGTTTATATACTTGGGCCTGGACAGGGCCTCCGTGATACGCTGTCATCGCGGAGGCCCTCCCTCCGTGACACGCTGCCATCGCGGAAGGGCTCTGCCCCGGCTCCTCCCGTTATGGTTCAACGATTCACTTATCCGGTCTTTCTCTGGGCCTTTTCCTTGCATGTATGGAATTCAAAACTCTTAACCAACATGCGAATAGGCCATCTACATGTCGAGAATTTACGGGGTATAACAGTCTAAATCCAATGATCTAAAATAAAACAAAGATAAAGGATGCTAGNCATCTACGTGTCGAGAATTTACGGGGGTATAACAGTCTAAATCCAATGATCTAAAATAAAACAAAGATAAAGGATGCTAGAACAAGAAAAAACCTTTTAAATTGTCTTAATAACTTGATCAACTGAAGAATCCAAATCAATTTTAAATGAGACAAACAAAAAAGGATGAAAGACCACTCAATAAATGAAATCGCCAAAAGATTTTCCTTTGAACTATTTAAAAGTTATCCAACTTGAGTTATGAGAGTATGAATGTTTTCTTTTCCATTTTCAGGAAGAAAGAAGAAGAAAAAGATTTACATCTTTAATTGATTTGATCATTTTATGGACACAGTTGTCATTTCTTAGATAGAATTCCATATAGAGACAAAACCTTGAATCAATCATTTATGAGGAGAAAGATTCCTATACATTTCTGGGTGGTGGTGGTGTTGTTCATATACATCTATCCAATGAGTCGTCTATCGAATCGTTGCAATTGATGTTCGATCCCGAAGAGAAGAAAAATATCTTCAAAAAATGGGTCTTTATGATCCGGTAAAGAATCAAACTTATTTAAATGTTCCTGCTATTTTATATTTCCTTGAAAAAGGGGCTCAACCTAAAGGAATTGTTCAGGATATTTTAAAGAAGGCAGAGGTTTTTAAGGAACTTCATCCTAATATATCAAAATTCAATTAAGGAAATACAAAAAAAGGGGTAGTAATTTGTATATAACTTTGTATGACTTTTCTCTTCTATTTTTTTTTGTATTTCCACCCTTTCCTTTTCTATTTGTATTTATTTATCATTGCTTCCATTGAATTCCGTGTTATATAACGACAAAACCTCTGATTTTATTGATCTTTGAAATATAAAATTCGGACATTTCCTTCAATTGGGTGGTTTTCCGTAACAGAACTCTACTAAAGCTAAAAAAAGAAATCAAGTTTGCTTATGTCACTTAATTTGATTGAATCCGTTATGGATTCAATAAATCTAAGTAAATTGTAGTTTTGTTTTTCACTTATTCTTTATTTATTCTCCCATCTATACTTTTTTGTATATATTTTATTTTGATTCAATTTGTAGTGTCAATCAACACAAGTCCTTTTTTAAAATATTTTCTTATTGTTTTCAATAGAAATTTATTTTGTTTTTTTTTCAACATACAATATTTATATTGACAACAGCGTATTGAACAAATATAACTCACTGTGATAAATGATGTGGATCTATTTAGTTTTATTTTATGTTTTAAATTAAGTAGAAAGTGTGAATGTATTTTTTTAGATTTCTTCTTTCAATGGTTTTTTATTTTCTTGTCTAATCTGTTTATTTCTTTTTCTTTGGATTTGATCTACACAAATTTTTCAATATTTTCTTCGGGTTGCTAACTCAACAGTAGAGTACTCGTCTTTTAAATGCGGATAGTGTCTTTTACACATATGGATGAAGTGAGGGATTCGTCATACTCTCGATAAAGTTTGGAAGACCACGACTGATCCTGAAAGGGAATGAATGGTAAAATTTGCATGTCGTATCAATGGAAAGTTCTGCAAATATTTCATTATTCCTAGATGGGTATAAAACCGTGTCTGAATTCTTGGAACGGAACAAAATAAAGTTGGGTCCAATGAATAAATGGATAGGGCTACGACATCAATTAAAATAGGGAAAGAAAAAGCAACGAATTTTTGTTCTTAATTTGAATGATTCCCGATCTAATTAGACGTTAAAAATTTATTAATGCCTAATGCAGAAAGAGTTTCTTGTCCCATGAGTTGATTCTCATTTTTTAATGAATCCTAACTATTACCATTTTCTATTATGGAGATTTGTGTGTAGAAGAAAGAGTATATTGATAAATAAAGTTTTTTCTGAAGTCAAAAGAGCGATTAGGTTGAAAAAATAAAGGATTTCTAACCATATTATTATCCTATAACACTATAACATAGACCAATTAAATGAAATGAAAAAAGAAGAGATGATAGAGAATCCGTTGAGAAGTTTACCTGTATCTAAGATATCTATTCTTACTATAATACTTTGTTTTAACTCTATCACACTATTTATCATTTGATAACCCTCAAAATCTTCCATCTTTGGTTCAAATATAACTTCAAATGGAAGAAATTCAAAGACATTTACAGCCAGATAGCTCGCAACAACACAAGTTCCTAAATCCACTTATCTTTCAGGAGTATATTTATGCACTTGCTCATGATCATTGTTTAAATAGAAATAGGTTGATTTTGTTAGAAAATCCAGGTTATAACAATGAATTTAGTTTACTAATTGTGAAACGTTTAATTACTCAAATGTATCAACATAATCATTTTCTTATTTCTACTAATGATTCTAACAAAAATCCATTTTTGAGGTGCAACAAGAGTTCGTATTCTCAAATGATATCAGAGGGATTTCCATTTATTATGGAAATGCCATTTTCTCTTCACGATTAATATATTTTTTTATCTTCTTTCGAAGGCAAAAAAGATTTTCAAATCTTATAATTTCCGATCAATTCATTCAACATTTCCTTTTTTAGAGGATAATTTTTCACATCTAAATTATGTATTAGATACACTAATATCCTGCCCCATTCATCTAAAAATCTTAGTTCAAACTCTTCGCTATTGGGTAAAATATGTCTCTTCTTTACATGTATTACGATTCTTTCTCCACGAATATTGGAATTTGAATAGTCTTATTACTTCAAAGAAGCCCGGTTACTCTTTTTCAAAAAGAAATCAAAGATTCTTCTTCTTATTATATAATTCTTATGTATATGAATGCGAATACACTTTCTCCTTTCTACGGAACCAATCTTCTCATTTACGATCAACATATTTTGGAGCCTTTCTTGAACGAATATATTTCTATTAAAAAATAGAACGTCTTATAGAAGTCTTTGCTAAGGATTTTCAGGTTACCCAATGGTTATTCAAGGATCCTTTCATGCATTATGTTAGGTATCAAGGAAAATCAATTATGGCTTCAAAAGGGACGTTTTTTTTATGAATAAATGGAAATTTTACCTTGTCAATTTTTGGCAATGTCATTTTTCTCTGTGCTTTCACACAGGAAGGATCCATATAAACCAATTATCCAACCATTCCCATGAACTTATGGGCTATCTTTCAAGTGTGCGACTAAATCATTCAATGGTACATAGTCAAATATGGTTGTCTTCAGAATGTCACTCTCCCTAACTCTGAGCTGGTGATAGCTAGATCTGAGGTCAACCTCTGAAAAGCACTTAACACCCTAAATCTAGTTGAACAAATCATCAATCCTAGGGAGGGGATACTAATTATTGATCATGACATTATTGAACTGCTGATAATCAATGTAAATCCTAAGGGAACCATCCTCCTTCTAAACAAAGAGAACTGGAGCACCCCATGGGAATTTTCTAGGTCTAATGAAACCCTTATCTAGGAGATCCTTCAACTACTCTTTCAACTCATTTAGCTCGGCTAGAGCTGTTATGTAAGGAGGAATGGATATGGGATGCATATTAGGGAGAAGGTCAATACCAAAGTTAATCTCCTACTCGAGAGGGCTTGTCACGATCCGAACATAGGCCTGGATCTAGACACGGAACCTAGAACCATAAATGACTCCATATCGACCAATGACATGAACATGAAAACTAAAACTCAACATAATAAATGTGGAAATCTAATATTTTAAATAGTGAAAGTCTTAAAATACAATAACATTTGAACAATGAAATACATAACACTGATCAGAAGCTGAATACATACTATGTTTGATAAGCCTCTAAAATCTGATGAGTTGATGGGATAAGACCCCAACTAACTCACTAATAAACTGAAACTTAAAATAAACTGGTAAGAAGGTCCTCAAAGGATGAGGACCTCGAACAAGTTGGGAAATGCTAACTCTGAGGATCTAGCTAACGGAGGGACTGAACCTAAACATCCAAGCCTGTATCATGAAACGATTAAACATAGACGTTCAATACTTGGAATGTACCGAGTATGCAAGGTAAGTAGAAAAGGACAGTTAAAAATACATAAGAGTTCATAAGAGTAGGACAGTCTAATTATGAGTGAATATCATAATATAAACGTAAGGGCTCAAGGTTTCAAACCATTCATAATCTAGGCAAAATCATAAGCCAAAGTAACTTAGACATGAAAATGCATAAATCACGAGGAACAATGGGAGAACTCGTCTTAACCGACACTATCATGATAGAGCTTATATGATGCTCCCAACTATCTCATTCAAGTTGTCATAACCATCCAAGGCTTTCTAGGCAAGGGACGTGCATGACGTGATATCACAAAGGGGTCCATGAACACATATACCTATGGTGGCACGTAGTTCTGAGACTACAGGATTTACCTGAATGTCGGGTCTACTCGGTGCTAGACAGTGCTCCCAAAAACATGCATATGAGAACTCATATAATAATTGTGGAATCATTCATAAAGTTCATGGCTAATAAATCATAACATGTTTATCATACTTGAAATACATGATTAGCCTTGAATAAGGGCCCGTGAGTCAATCACAAGTCATAAATGCATAAATCATGAAGAGCATGCATATTTGTGAAAAATGCATGTACTTGATATTCATAAATCCATGAAGGGTACTTGAAGAGAAATGATATCATAAATCGTAAATCATAATTTAGGCTTAGGAGGATCAAAATCATAACACAATCATAACATGACTTTTCATGAACTTTGCATAATTTGGCATAGATTGACTAAGATTTGAAATCATAAAATTTATAATCAATTTAAGAATAAAATCTGCCCATAGGTCTTAAAACATCATTTAGAATGTAAAGAAAATTGACCCATAATCGAATCAAAGAGAATCCCATGAATTTAAGGTTAAAACCCCATAAGATCATCAAATTTTCTTTAATACTTGAATTCATGAACATGGAGGGAAATTGCGGCATGAGAGTGAAGAGGGACTCTCATTCACAATTCTACATACCTGGGTAATTAGATCTTACACTCTCCCTTGAAAGCCCGAAGGAATAAGAGAGCTCTAGGCTTGATTTTCAAAGGGAGACCTCTACTCTCGCATGCATGAGAGTAGAATGAATTAGGATAGGCTTACCCCTCTTAAGATCATCCTAACATAACTTAAAATGAAGTAGTTTAGGACCTTAGAGCTAAGGATTTATGAAAATTCCCTTAATGAAAAATCTGAAAATTGAACATTGCTAGCGTCCACGATTCATACCACGAGTCGTACCATGAAGTAATGACTCGTGGTCGCCTCTCGTTGTTACCATTGGTCGGGGGACTGATTCCTGAAGACCATGCCATGGGCGCCTATCACGAGTCGTTATATGGCACCACGGGTCATGGGACTACCCGTTGCTGCTAGACCCTGACATTTCTCTAAACCTCCCGTGATTACATCCCACGACTCGTGGTTCCCCACCACGGGTCGTGACACCATCCGTGACATCACCATCATACCTAGAAACCATGACCCTTATCACGATCCATTACAATGACCAACAAGTTGTACCATGGTTCGTTATTCTAGATCTCCACACCCAGCAACTTACCACGACTCCCACCAATGACTCATCGTTCCTTCCCACATCTCATACGACGAGTCGTCCTATGATATTTCCCAAACTTTTCTACTGATCCCTTTCTAATTTCGAACCTAGTATTATGAAATTTTGGGGTATTACAATATCTCCCCTTGGGAACGTTCGTCCTCAAATGTGGTGTAAACACGCTGAATAACTGGGGAAAAACCTGTCATCCTGAATACTGGACATCTAAAGATGAAATTGGCGGAGTGACTAACTCTGGATTAAAATACATGACTGAACTCATTTCATGAATCATATATACATGCATTGACATGAATGAAACTGGGACACATGGACTGAGCATGAAACTGAACATGAAACTGAATGAGTATTAAGGAGGAAATGGATACCTCAATTTGGAACTGAACCAGAAGGTAATAGATGCGGGTATTTAGCCATAATATCTGCTTCGGCTTCTCACATAGCTCCCTCAACATGCTGATTCCTCCACAAAACCTTTATTGAAGCTACTTCTTTGTTTCTTAGCTTCCAAACCTGACGATCAAGTATTTCAACTGGAACCTCTTTGTACTTAAGGCTATACTTCACACCTACGCTCTCCACCGGAACAACCAACGTCGGATCACCCACGCACTTCTTTAAAAGTGATACTTAGAAACCTGGATGTACTGAAGCCAATTATGAGGGCAACTCCAACTCATAAGCCACCTTGCCAACACGTCTCACAATCCTGTATGGGCCAACATAACGGGGACTAAGTTTTCCCTTCTTTCCGAATCTAATCACTCCCTTCATGGGAGACATCTTCAAAAACACCCAATTATCAACTTCAAACTCAAGTTCTCACCTCCTCACATCCACATAGGACTTTTGGAGACTCTGAACTGTTTTCAACCTTTCCCTTATAAGATGAACTTTCTCCATAGCCTCATGAACTGAATCTAGTCCTATCAATGTATCTTCACTGACTTTGAACCAACCAATAGGCGATCTACACCTCCCACCATAAAGAGCCTCAAACAGAGCCATATGAATGCTGGAATGGTAACTATTGTTATATGCAAATTTGATGAGAGGAAAATGATCATCCCAACTACCCTTGAAATAAATCACACATGCTCGCAAAATATCCTCAAGAGTTTGAATGGTCCGTTTAGCCTGACCATCTGTCTGTAGGTGAAAAGATGTACTAAGCTTGACCTTAGTACCGAGTCCCATCTAAAATGATCTCCAAAACTGGGAGCTAAATTGAGTACCTCTATTTGATATGATAAACAAGGGCACTCCATGAAACCAAACTATCTCCCAAATATACAATTTAACATAATCCTCTGTTGAGTCAGTAGTCTTGACCAGTAGAAAATGAGCTGCTTTGGTCAACCTATCCACAATCACCCGTATTGAGTCATACTATCGACGAGTATGAGGAAAGCCTGTAATGAAGTCCATATTGATTTCCTTCCACTTCCAAGTAGGGATTCTAATGTCTTGAAGCACACCTCCAGGTCTTTGATGCTCAACTTTCACCTATTGACAATTCGGACACTTTGCCACAAACTTTGCTATGTCCTTCTTTTTGCCATTCCACCAATAGACTTCCTGTAGGAACGGTACATCTTGGTGGCACCTGGATGTATAGAATATCTGGAACCATAAGCGTCATGCAACATCCGCTCCCTCAAGTCATCAACACCCGAAACACACAAATGACCCTGATATCGTAGTATACCATCTCCCCCTTGGGAGATAACCTCCATCTTCTAATTTTGAACAGATTCCTTCAAACTTTATGAAAATAGGATCCTTGTCTTGCCTAGCCTTGACTTAGGTCACCAAGGAAGATTCTGATCCATTTTGAACAATGACACCACTATTTGCTGAATCAACAAGATGAACTCCTAGTCGTGAAAGCCAATGCACATCCTTCACTAACTCTTTCCTCCCCGCACCTACATGGGTCACACTCACCATAGAAAGCCTGCTAAGAGCGTCAGCCACAACATTAGCCTTGCGTTGATGATAAAGGATACTCATATCGTTAAGAAGCTCCAACCACCTTCTTTGACATAGATTTAGATACTTTTGGCTAAACATGTACTATAGTCTTTTGTGGTCAGTAAACACATCCATATGGACTTCGTACAGATAGTTTCTCCAAATCTTCAAGGAAAATACTACTGCTTCCAACTCGAGGTCATGAGTCGAATAGTTCTTTTCATGGAATTTCATCTTCCTGGAAGCATAGGGTATAACCTTACCATGCTGCATTAATATACAACCAAGGCCGATCATTGAGGCGTCACAATATACCACAAACCCATTGGTACCCTCAAGTAGAGTCAACATTGGTGCTGAGGTGAGTTGAGTCTTCAACTCTTGGAAGCTCTTCTCACAGGCCTCCAACCATTAAAACTTCACTTTCTTCTAGATCTACTTAGTCAATTGTGCTACAGTGGATGAAATCCCTTCATCAAACCTACGGTAGTAACCAGCTAAGCCCAAGAAACTCCTGATATCTGAAGGACAAAATGGTCTAGGCTAATTCTTCACAGTTTCTATCTTTTGAGAGTCCACCATTACACCCTCATTTGACACTACATGACCCAAAAATGCTACTGAGTTTAACCAAAACTCACACTTGCTGAATTTAGCATACAACTGGCGATCCTTAAGAGTCTGTAGCACCACCCTCAAATGAGTGGCATGCTCCTCCTCGCTCCAAGAGTATATGAGAATTTCATCTATGAACATAATCACGAACATGTCCAAATATGGCTTGAACACCCTATTAATCAAATCAATAAAAGCTACAGGAGCATTCATTAGTCCAAAAGACATAACTACAAACTCATAGTGACCATACCGAGTCCTAAAGGCTGTCTTCGAGATGTCACTCTCTCTAACCCTAAGTTGATTATATCCGGATCGGAGGTCTATCTTTGAAAAACACTTGGCACTCTGAAGCTAGTCAAACATGTCATCAATTTTTGGGAAGGGATACCTATTTTTTACGGTGACCTTGTTCAACATCCGATAATCTATGCACATTCAGAGGGAACCATCCTTCTTCTGGACAAAGAGTATTGGTGCACCCCACGGGGATTTGCTAGTTCTGATGAAACCCTTGTCTAAGAGATCCTTCAACTCTTTTAGCTCAGCCAGAGCAATTATGTAAGGAGGAATAGATATAGGCTACATATTGGGAAGAAGGTCGATGCCAAAGTCAATCTCCCGCTCGGGAGGAATTCCCGGTAGATCATCTGGAAACACTTCTAGATATTCGCATACTACTGAAACTGACTGGATAGTTGGGGTTTCGGATGTAGCATCCTTAACCCTAACTAGATGCTACATGAAACCTTTAGAGATCATCTTTCTGGCCTTAAGGTAGGAAATGAAGAAACCTATAGGTACATCCAAACTACTCTTCCACTCTAGGACTGGATCACTTGAAAATCGAAAATCTACCGCATAGGCTCTACAATTCATTGAGGCATAACATACATGTAGCCAATACATGCCAAAGATAACATCAAAATGTGTCCTGGTTAGCTCTACTAAATTTGCTGAGGTGACTTTCTGAAGGACTGTGACATGACAATTTCTATACCCCCATCGAGCTATAACTGAATAACCGACCGGAGTAGAGACTGAGAAGGGTTCTGATAGGATTTCAGGATTAACTCTGAAACTAATAGAAACATAGGGTGTCACAAAAGATAAAGTATCCCCTGGGTCTAACAATACATCTACATCAAAGTGGAATACTCGTAACATACTAGTGACTACATCTAGTGAAGTCTCCGGCTCCTAATGAGATGCGAGGGCATAAAACCTGTGTTGGTGCTGACCACCACCTACATTGGTAGACATACCCTATTAAGCTGGGCGTGCTAGTGCTGTTGCTGAACTGGTAGCCTGAGTACGACCTCTACCATCACTTTGCCTATCCAACGGACACTTGGGGCGCCTTTGCCCAAATCTACCACACCCAAAGCAAATACCTGATCCAATCAAGTACTCCCCTATGTGATTCTTTCCACACTTCCCTCAGACCGGAAAGGTACACTCTACCTGCATGCTCCTTTGTCACTTCGAACCTGATGCTCTGCTCCTCTGGTCACCCCGCGATCTAGATGGAGTGTAGGCCGAGGGTGGCGCTGGAGCTAATGACCTTTGATGGGGCTACTGATGATGTCCACCTCCAGACCTGTACTGGGAGAACCCAAAACTATCAGTCCTAGCCCCCTTGGCCTCCCTCTCCCTCAAATGCGCTGCCTCCATCTGTTGGGCATACAAAGACAATCAAGGAAAGTTGATGTCTTGATGACTCATAGCAGTCCTATAATCCTTGACTAGGTAGTCCGCTACTCCATGCACAAACCTGCTCACCCGAGCTCTTTTATCATCCACCATCTCTAGTGCATATTTGGAAAAGCGGGTGAACTCTAAGGCATACTCCTGGACTATCATATTATTCTGCCTCAAGTTCACAAACTCAGCTTCCTTGATATCCCTCAACTCTATGGGAAAGAACCGATCCAAAAATGTGGTGAGGAACTTATCCCAACCAATGGGACCCACTCTAACTCCTCTGCTATCCTTCTACTGTCAGAACCAAATGTGGGCAACCCCTTTTAACTAATAAGAGGCTAGGTCTGCACACTCCTCCCCTGTCAGACCCATAATCTGCTTGATCTTATGGATTTCGTCAATAAACTCGTGTGGATCCTCATCCACCTTCGAGCAGAGGAACTCCGGAGGGTTTATCTTAAGAAAGTCCCTGACTCTTGCCGCTGCCGCATTCCCATTCTAAGGAATATGCGCTATCGCCTACTGGTTGACCTGGCGATCAATGCCTATGCCAACATCTGGATGGTTTCCCTAAATTCAACGTGGGAAACCTGCTCGGGCACATGATCCTCGAGGCTGGTGGGGCCTGTTGGTGCTCATGTCCATTTCCATTCTCATGGCCATTTACATTTCCATTCTTCTTCCATTAACTCAACGAGGAGGCATGATTCTGTAAATGCAGGTAGCATGAGTTAGAAGGATAGAGAGACATTTCATCGCATGATAAATATTGTGAAATAAGGAAAATTTCCTAAAATGTTTCATAGCCTCTTCGTCATAAGTGTGGCGCACTTCACACTCATGAAAAAGACTCTACTTAATACGTCTTTCAGAATCCCTAGGACACTTCAAAACCTAACGCTCTGATACCATGTTTGTCACAACCCTAACATAGGCCCAGATCTAGACACGAAACCTAAAATCATAAATGGCTCCAAGTCGACCCATGTCATGAACATGAAAACTAAAGCTCAACATAATAAATGAAGAAATATAACATTTTAAATACTGGAAGTCTGTATATACAATAACATCTAAACAACAGAATACATAACACTGATCTGAAGCTAAATACATACTATTCCTGATAAGCCTCTAAAATTTGACGAGTTTATGGGATAAGACCCCAACTAACTCACTAATTAACTGAAACTAAAAATAAACTGGTAAGAAGGTCCTCGAAGGATGAGGATGCACCAACAAGCTGGGAAATGCTAACTCTAAGGGTCTGGCTAACGACGGGACTGAACCTGAACGTCCGAGTCTGAATCATGAAACGATACAACATAGAGTATGTGGTCAGTACTTGGAATGTACCGAGTATGCAAGGTAAGTAAAAATGGATAGTTAAAAATACATAAGAGTTCATAAGAGTAGGACAGTCTAATTATGAGTGATTATCATAATATATACATAAGGGCTCAAGGTTTTCAAGCCATTCATAATCTAGTCATAGTAATAATCATAAGAGAAACCTTGTAAAAACATAACTAGAGCCAAAGTAACATAGACATGACAATGCATAAATCATGAGGAACAATGGGAGAACTCGTCTTAACTGACACCATCATGATAGAGCTTACATGATGCTCCCAACTATCTCGCTCAAGTGGGCAGAGCCGTCCTAGGCTTTCCAGGCAATGGACATTCATGAAGTGATATCACAAAGCGGTCCATGAATACATATATCTACAGTGGCATGTAGTTCTGAGATCACGGGATTTACCTGAACGCTGGGTCTACCCGGTGCTAGACATTGCTCCTAAAAATATGCACATGAGGGCTCATATAGTAATCGTGGAATCATTCATAAAGTTCATGGATAATAAATCATAACATATTGATCACACTTGAAATACATGATTAGCCATGAATAAGGGCACGTGAGTCAGCCACAAGTCATAAATTTATAAATCATGAAGAACATGCATATTTGTGAAATATTCATGTACTTGACATTCATAAATCCATGAAGATTACTTGAAGAGAAATCATATCATAAATCATTAATCATAATTTAGGCTTAGGAGGATCAAAATCATAATAGAATCATAACTTGACTTTGCATGAAACTTTGAATAATTGGGCATAGATTGACTAAGATTTGAAATCATAAAATTTATAATCAATTTAAGTATAAAATCTGCCCATTGGTCTTAAAATATCATTTAGATTGTAAAGGAAATTGACCTACAATTGAATCAAAGAGAATCCCGTGAATTTGGGATTAAAACCTCATATGATCATCAAATTTACTTTAATACTTGAATTCATTAACATGCAGGGAAATTGGGGTATGAGAGTGTAGAGGGATTCTCATTCACAATCCTACATACCTGGGTAATATGATATTACACTCTCCCTTGAAAGCCCAAAGGAATTGGAGAGTTCTAGGCATGATTTTCAAAGGGAGACCTCTACTCTTGTGTACATGGGAGTAGAATGAATTACGATAGGTTTACCCCTCTTAAGATACTCCTAACATAGCTTAAAACGACATAGTTTAGGACCTTAGAGCTTAGGATTTACGAAAATAAGCTTAATGAAAATCCACAAACTGAACACTACCAGGGACCACGACTCATACCACGAGATGTACCTTGAATTAACGACTCATGGCCGCCTCTTGTTGTTACCACTGGTCGGGGGACTACTTCTTGATGACCACACCACTGGCACCTATCACGGGTCGTTACATGGCACCACGAGTCATGGGCCTACCTGTTTCCGCTAGACCCCAATATTTTACTAAACCTCCCAACAATTATATCCCACAACACATAGTTCCCCACCATAGGTCGTGACACCATCCGTGACAACACCTCCATACGCAGAAACCACGAGCCTTATCATGATCTGTTACAATGACCAACGAGTTATACCATGACTTGTTAGTCCAGATCTCCACAAGCAACAGCTTACCACGACTCCCACCAACGACTCATCGTTCCTTCCCATGACTTGTACGATGAGTCATCCTATGATATTTACCAAAATTTTCTATCGATACCCTTTCTAATTATAAACCTAGTCTTATGAACTTCCGAGTTATTATAGGACTCCTGGTAGATTATTTGGAAACACCTACGGATAGTCACATACAACTGAAACTAACTGAAGAGTCGGGGCCTTGGACGTAGCATCGTTGACCCAAACTAGAGGGTACACACAAACCTTAGAGATCATCTTTCTAGCCTTGAGATAAGAAACAAAGCAACCTATAGGAATAATTGAACAACCCTTCCGCTCTAGGACTGGTTCAGCGAAGACTTAGAACTATACCGCACGGGTTGTACAATTGACTGAGGCATAACATGCATGTAACCAATCTATATTGAATATAAGATCAAATCGATAATATCTAACTCCACTAAATCGGCTGAGGTGACTTTCTAAAGAATCATGACAGGGCAATTTCTGTATATCCCTCGAGCTAACACCGACTCACTGACAGGAGTAGAGACTGAGAAGGGTTAAGTCTCTGACAAGATTTTGGGACTGACTCTGAAACTAACAGAAACATAAGGAGTAATGAAGGATAAGGTAGCCTCTGGATCTAACAATGCATACACATCAAGATGAAATACTCATTACTTGTGGCCATATCTGGTGAGCACTCCTACTCCTGATAATATAAGAGTGTATAGAACCTATTTTGGCGCTGTCCACCCGCTGCACTAGAAGAGGAACCCTATTGAGATGGACAGGCTTCTAGAGCTGCTGAATCGGTGGCTAGGGTGCGTACCCTACCATCACCCTATTTAGCTGAAGGGAAATCCCTAAGTCTATGTTCGGGTATACAATACCCAAAATAAGCATCTGAGCCAACTAAACATCATCCAGGGTGGTTCTTGCTATACCTTGCACAAGCTGGAAAAGTGCTCTCCTAGCCTCTAGAGCTTGACACTTTATCCCTCTAGTCATGTATGAATCTAGATGGGATACTGGCTGATGATAGGATTGGGTCTAACGATCTCTGGTGGGACTGAGGGCGATGTTTGCCGCCAGGCCTCTACTGGAAGTGCCCATAGCTCCCTGTCTTGGCCCTCTTGGCCTTTTGCTCCTTCTTCTTCATTTGCTCTGCCTTTATATGCTGCGCATATATGATCAGTCTAAAGACATCTATGTCATTGATTAGAATGTCAGTCCTGCACTCTTTGACCAAGGAATCTGCCACCCCATTCACGAACCTGCTCATAGAGCCCTCGAATTAGCAACCATCTCCAGTGCATACGTGGACAATCGGGCAAACTCCAAGGCATACTCCTGGATAATCTTGTTGTTTTGCTTTAAATTGATGAACTCAACGACCTTCGCCTCCCTAGGAAAGAACTTGTCCAAGAATGCAGTCACAAACTCATCCTAACCCACAAGAACCACTCCAACTCACTTGCTGTTCTTCCACTGGCGGAACCATATATGAGCAACCCCTTTAGAAAATAGGAGGCTAAGTCTGCACTGTCCTCTCCGGTCACCCCCATAATATGGGTGATCTTATGAATCTCCTTTATGAACTCATGTGGGTTCTCATTCAATTTTGACCCTAGAAACTCAGGTGGGGTTCATCCTGAGGAAGTCTCGCACTCTCGTCGTTGCTGCATACCTATTCTGGGGAACATGGGCGACTGCCTGCTGGTTTACCTAAGCGGTCAAGGCCTATGCTAACATCTGAAATTCTACCCTGAACTCGGCATGAGTGACCTGCTCGGGCAAGGGATCCAGTGGAGATGCCTGATGCCCATCTCTATTGACATTTCCATGGCCATTTCCATTGGCATTTCTCCTATCATTGACCCGACATGGAGGGATATTTCTTCAAACATGTATAACACGAGGTAGAGGAATAAAGAGGTACTTCATTGCACGAAATAGATCATGAAAGATGGAAAATTTCCTAAAAATGTCTCATAGTCTCTTCTCCATAAGTGCGGTACGCTATGATGAGTTGGTAATTTACCAACTCATTAGGCTCTTAGACATGAGTTTTTACTTGGGTTTCAGGTCTTTTAGGTGGATTTTATTCTTTTTCTCCTTGATCTTTGGGGTATTTAACTTGAGTAGAAAAAACATAAAATTGAGCAAGAAATATAAAAATGGAGATGAGGATTGGTACTCCATCGGAGGACATCGATAAAATGTCGGTGGACCGAAGATGCCCACTATGCTGAGGAAGATTGGCTATCAGCGAACTGCGAATCAGCACCGATGAACCACCAGTGCCAATGTTGAATTATTTTGGATCTCACTGGACATCAGCTATGACCAATCGGTGGACTGTTGACTAGCACCGGCGAACCATCAGTGTCTTACAAGTGATGCCGGTCAGAAAAGGGAAAAAGTGTCCAGCTTAGAAAAAGAGGAGCATTTTTGTAACATACTTTTGTACATCTCAAAAAGGAGCTGAACATTCTATTCCATTATTATAGGGCTGTATTGAATATTGAATTAGAGAGAAGTAGAGAGAGAAGCACTCATCTTCTTCTTTGAAAAGGTAGAAAACTCCATTGGAGATCATAACCTTGTACTTGAATTTTTCTTACTCATTTTGTTGAATGGATATTGAATTATTATTAAATGCAACATCTTCTTCTACTTACATGAGTAACTAAATTTCTTGCTAGGGGTGTGTGAATGATTAGGGTTGATTTGAATTACGTATTGTTCAATTGATCTTATATTTACTTAATTGATATAATTTTAGTGTTTTCTCTGAGTTTTAATCTAAACACTCATAGTTGCACATGTGGGTTGCATTTCCTTACTTTAATATTGCTTGAAAAAGGAATTTAAAGTATGGGTGAGGAAACACTAATGGGTAATTGGGTGTTGATCAAGTGGGGTTGGGCTAGACATAACCAAAACCCATCATCACACAACTATTGAGTATCAAAGCTAGAAATAGTTTATTCTTACCCAAGTTGATGTGGTTGTTGTGAAAAGGACGTTGGGATTTGAAAAAACCCCAGGTATAAGGAATCTAATTGGTTGAGAAATGTAGGATGCCACCTTGTCCGCGACTAATTATACTATTGAGTAAGGCTAGGAGCTGTTAGCAATCCCAATCCGATGATGCCCATCAATATCACATCCCTAGTATTCTCTCCTTTGGTATTTTCTACACTATCCCTGTTTTCCTAAGCAAATTCGTAATTCAATTGACAAGTTGTGATTTCCCCAATTTTTACTTTATTGTTGTTGAGACATTGATGCAAGTTACTTCAATTTGATAGACAACTCTTGTGTGATCAACTACTATTTTCTATCGGTTTCGACCCCGACACTCGTCGTATATATTTTTTTGGCAACGACCTTTTACACTCCCTCGTTAAGAGGAGTTAATTTGGACGTTATTAAAAATGGTGTCGTTGCTGGGGAATATAGTTTGATAAACTTTAGTTGTTTGTTATTTTGAATTGATTTGTTGCATCTTGGTTTGTTTGACTTTACTCTTGTGATTGGTGCCATCTAGGTTGATCCTCATATAAGTCAACTCTCACAAGAAGGAGAAGGTTCGGTGAATGGGCATATGGATCATGAGGATGATGATCCCATGATGCCCAATGTAGCAAGTTCCATTCGTTTACCTCCTACAGTAGGGAATGCAATATTTCATGTGATGAGTACAATGCTGCACTTACTCCAAATGAAAAGGCTATTAAGAGGAATACCAAGTGAGGAAGCAAATAGGCATCTCCGAAATTTTCTTGAAATTTGTCAACCCTTCAACATTAGAAATATAAGTCAACAGTCATTCTGATTGAGGCTCTTCCTATTTTCACTAATCGGGAAGTGACCGCTTAGTTGGAGGAGTTGCCTCCCAGGTCTATTATCTCTCGGAATAAACTCACAGAAGTATTTTTGGATAGGTTTTTCCCTCCCTTGAGGATGCTACAACTGAGGGATGACATTACCAAATTTCGACAACTTGCTGAGGAATAACTCCATGAAGTATGGTTGAGATTTAAGAAAAAAATTGCCATTTTCCCAAACCATGGGTTGCCTGGTGGGATTCTACTTCAGAGCTTCTATCAATCATTGGATTCTATCAATAAGTCTGTGTTAAATAGTTTGGTGGGGGGGTTCCATCGTAGATCATCCCTATGCAATATCCAAAACACTTCTTGATAAAATTACTAAGACCAGTCGAGCATGGAAGACTAGAGAAGTGGAGGTATGTTCTAGTGGTTTTGATCCCAACCTTATGACTGCTGAGATAAGAAAAAAGGGATAAGGCTAGAGATGACACTATTGCTAAGAGGACGACCCAACTAGAGTTGATGACGAAATATGTGATGGGAGCTGGTGCAAAGAGTGTGAATGTTGTAGGTGCCCAAAGCCATCTCTAATTTGATGATGTCACTTCACCCCTAAGATATAAGGAGTGTCAATACATGGCGGGCCAATTAGGGGGTTCTCTTCCTGGGTATCAAGGTGCAAATCAAGTCCCTTGGTGCCCAAGATAGGAGAATCAAGGTTGGAGAAACCATGATAATCAAGGATGGGGGAATAGAAATGATCAATGGGTGAAAAGAGATCAAAATCATGAAGGAGGGCGATACCACCGAAGTGCTAACCCCTATGTGCCTCCTCCAAAAGCAGAAGCATCTTAAGGGCAGCCAAGAGTGAGTGATGTGGGAAATTTGAAGATTGAAGACATGTTGTCTCGGGTGTTGAAGAAGGTAGAATCGATGGACAGTGCGGTTAAAGAATAAAAACGGGAGGTGTCTAACCTTGCCCAAATAGTAAGTTCTCACTTAGCATCGATCAAGCACCTTGAAGCCCAAAGGAACCATTGGTCTTCACAAATGAACCCCCGCATGAAGGATGCACTCCCGAGTGACACTTTTACCAATTAAAAGAAAGAAGGCCATTGCATGACAATTGTGACTAGGAGAGGCAAGATATTGAAGGATGCGGGCATGAAGCCCAAAGATGTTTTTACCCCAAAGAAAAAGGATGATGATGCTATGGAAGAGGTTCCAAAAACACAAAGCATTTTTGATGATGGAGAAGGGAAGGATGAGGGAGAAGTTGATTTGTGATGTCGCCCAGCGCACACAAATGCACATGGTCGTCAAATAATATAGGATTTTGAAGTCCAGATATAGTACCCAAGGGACTTATCAATTTAATTGTTATAAGTTTGTCACTTTAATTTCACTAATCTACCAAACAATTAAAATGAAGATTGGTTTGGAAAATTAAACTACTAAAACTTCAAATATAAAATTAAGTAAAAAACAATTGCAAGCTTGATTGTATTGCGATGATGGTGAAAGACTAGGGCAATGGCACTTGGTTGGTCTCAAGTTGTGTTTTTAAGACGTAATTAAACTGGTATAATTCTTCCTATGGTTGATAGTTGCAAGTTACTATCCCATTTATTGCCACAATCCATAGCATCCAAGAACTATTTTATGAACCCTAACGGCTATATCCCAATGGTCGTAGGAGAACAATGAAACAACGATTATGCCTGCTTTCATTTTAACTAAACGGGGTTGAAGGGTATATCCCTATCCTCAATAACAACTTCTATCCTATCATCAATGAGTTCAAGGGTCTTTGTTTCCCCTTTCTGTATTTATTTTTAACCCTTTCTATTCCCTTTCCCAAGTTCAATCGAAAGCCAACGTATTACTTACAAGGCGATCAATCTCATAAATAATAAATTAACACAAATAAATACAAACAACCATAATTGAAGAATCAAAACCGAATTTAATTAGTCTTTCAAATAATCAACCATTCACCATGACCAAAATCCTAGAATATAAGTTTAGCCACTCATATACAAATAGAAAAACAAATATTTAGTCATCATCATACGAAAATACAAAGTAAGGAAGAAAAAACCTAATTGTAGAATTGTGTCTTCCATCTAAATGGCTTACAAGCTTTCATAAATGAACTACGGAATGTGAAAATGATTAAAGACCACTCAAGGATGTCAAAAGCTTCTTAATAAACGTCCTAAGGCCTCTATTTATAAATGACCCTTCAAATGATACTTCTGCCTTTTAAAACTTGGATTTAAAATCAATATTTTTTGCTCTAAATTGATCCTGGCACACCACCCCATGTATCTTATCACAGACTTAGTCAAATTTCCAACAATTTCAGCTCCGGACATGGCCTAGCGTGCCGCCCCCTCTATCTCGCCAAGGTGTTAATCAAATTTCTCTAAGTTTGGACACCTCTGGCGCGGGGTGCCACTCATCTTCCCAAGTTTGTGAAGTGCAATTATCTGAAGTTTAAGGGATGGTGCGGATAGCCCAAACTTGAAGATTTGTTTTCTGAAGTTTGGGACTTGGTGAAGGGCACCAACCATTGCACCAGACCCTTCAGCTCCTCAAATCTTCATTCCTTTCATCATTTTGAGCCCATTATTCTTAGTTTCCTGCTCAAATCAACACAAATCGTTTGTTAGTGCATAAAATACACACACATGAATTTAAGCATAAATTAAGGATTATGAACTCAAAACATGATCAAATATGGGTAAAAACATGGAAAATGGGCATAGCAATATGCCCAACATCACCACCCCACACTTAAACCATTATTCTTCCTTGAACAATCCTTAAAACATACCTAAACTCATGTTTCACCATCATGCTTGATACTTCTATCAACTCATACTCAACTAACTAGAATGGATCATTCTAGAGGTTTATCATAAGCAACACAATTTCATCAATCCCATATGGAAGCTTCACAATCAAGATCACACAACCTCTATAAATGACTCATCTTTTCAACATAAAGGGACAACATGATTAAATATGACACATGCAACAAGAAATACCCTGAATTAGACCTCTTGCGCCCCTCATTTTTAGTGATGTTCCTCTCTCAAATACATCAATGTAAAGACATGAAACACGATACATAAGTCACACTCACACTGACAAATGATGTAATGCACATATGTAATCATACCATAGGCTTTCCCTTCATGTACATTTAGACTACCTACTTGTTTCAAGAGATTAAGATCACAAGTACTTTTCTTGATTGTAATGTTGGATAAGGGATGGGTATGATTGATATTTCATTTTATAGTGACTACCACCCTAAGCACGTTTAAGACATATTTCACTTTTCTCATCCACCACCTTTTCCTTGTTTGTTCACCCTTCACCAACTCACCCTTTTATTTTCTTTTCATGCTCCATTTTTCATTACTTGGCTGTTAGTTTTCTAATCATAGAATCACTAAGAATTTTGCAATTAAAGTTCTCTTTTTCAGTTTCCTAACAACAAGTAGACAACACAATTTTAATGGGAACCTCTTCTTCTAACTTTTCTTTTCTTACCACAATTTTTTATTTTTCATTTAATATTATAATTCTATGGACCTTTACTTTCAAGTCTCAAAGTGCCTAACACTACTTTTGATCAATAAGTCTGAGGTCTCACAAAAAGATGGATTAAGCTACTATTGAGGCTAAGAAAGAATAAGGCTTTGCTCAACGGGGGTAACTAGGAAGAATGATTAGGAAGGTAAAATAACTATAGGAAAAAATGGTTTCTTCAAAGGAATGTCTTGAGCATCTCTCAACTCCACACCAAATAGTTATCATACATATACTAAGGCATGTTCTAGATGCTACAATGTATATATACAAAGCCATTCTGCTCACCTCTCATGGCAACAAGAATCTAATCAGTTTCTACAGCTACACATTCACACTATCATATTGAATGACAAGTTTATTCATTATTAAGCCCTAAGGATATGTTGAGTCAAATTAAAGAGATATGTGTGTCTCTCATGGATCCTCACTCATTCAATAAATATGACCACTTTATTTACTCTTGCGTAGTAGCTAAGGAGAATATCAACAAACACGCAAGTGGATGATCTACGACTCAACCCTAAAGAAAGAAAACAATATGAAAAAACTTACCTTAAGACGGTCATCATCCATCAATCATAGGGAAATGTCATTACTCTATGACTATAACGACTCCTAAAAATGAAAAAATATCACCCAGTTCAAAGGGTCTTCCCATCGGGAAAGAACCGGGGCCATAAGAAAAATCGATGGGTGGGGAAGATATGCCAATGTTGAATAATTTTTCAAACAAAATATGATGGTGTACTCATCCTTAGACTCAAAATTCAGGGAGACATACCCTCACCAACACTTAAAGCTTTGCTCTGCCCTCAAAGAAACTAAAATTAAAGATCAGATTAGAGTGAGAACATACTCCCTAAGGCGCTCTAGGGCCTAGCTATCAACAACTTTTGGATTTACGGGTCACACGACCCCACACATAAGCTCAAGACCATGCTCCTTAGCTTTGATATCGGGTACTAATACTTCCCATCTCTACAAAATAAAATCAACATTGACAATATATATACAAATAAGACAGTTACATTTTTACACTACTCAAGCTCCCAACCAGCGCTTGGTTTAACATCACAACATGACACAAGATCCCTCAATCATTTTGCAACAAAATTGAAGTCTTTTCTTTATCCCAATTTCCGTTAAAATAATGATTCACCCCTTGGCCATTAACCAAGAAGGTTCTGTCAGACCCCAAGGGTTTCAACTCCACGACACCATGTGCATTCACACTTACTATCTCAAATGGCCCCGACCACTTTGATCTCAACTTTCCACCAAAATAACTTCAACCTTGAACTGTATGGTAATACCAATTGCCTTGCTTGAAACTCATGGGTTGAATGCGCTTATCATGCACTCTCTTAGTCCTCTAATTGTTTGGCATTTTTGTAAGAACTGAATCGGAATTCATCCAGCTCATGTAATTGCAGCATCCGTTTCTCTCTATTGGTTTCTAATTCCATATTCAACTTTTGTATGACCCAATATGCTCTGTGGTCTAGCTCAATTGGTAAATGATATGCTTTCCCAAAAACTAGCCTATATGGCGAGGTGCCAATAAGAGTTTTGAAAGTTTTCCAATAAGCCCATAATGCATCATCCAACTTACTGGACCAATCCTTTCTATTTGTGCTCACGGTCTTATCGAAAATTCTTTTGATTTCTCAATTTGATACCTCCACCGGTACAGTGGTCTGCGGATGATAGTCGGTAGCTACCTTGTGTTTCACATTGTATTTAGCCAGCAAATTATTGAAGATTCCATTACAGAAGTGTGTACCTTCATCACTGATGATTGCTCTGGGTTTTCCAAAGCGAGTAAATATGTTTTTTTTCAAGAAACTGGTTACAACCTTTGTGTCATTGGTAGGCAGTGGCTACAGCCTCTACCCATAGATACATAATCAATTGCCACCAAGATATACTTGTTCCCATTTGAATGGATGATGGACCCCACGAAGTAAATTCCCCAATAGTCGAACACCTCTACTTTCATAATGCCTCATTGAGGAATCTCCTGCCTCATTGAAATATTCCCTGTTCTCTGGCAACTATAAGACGATTTCGCAAATAAATATGCATCTTTGAATTGAGTAGGGTAATAAAACCCATCTTGAAGGACTTTTGTTGTGGTCTTATCTGCACTGTCATGTCCACCATATGGTGGAGAATGGCAGCTTTCCAGAACCTAGTGCACCTCTCCCTTAGGAACACATCTTTTAACCAACTGATTAGGACCTACCTTGTACAAGAAGGGTTCATCTCATATGTAGAATCGACTATCATGCAGTAATCTTCTTTTCTTTTCTGAGTTCACATAAGGTTGGTACACACTACAAACCAAAAAATTTACCATATCTGCATCCTATGGCATCTCCTGGCTGTGCACAGTAAATAACTGTTCATTAGGAAAAGTCTCCACTATGTTAATCTCACAGTCAATATGCTCTCTTTCTTACAACCCGGATAGATGATCTGCTACTTTATTTTTTGTGCCCTTCCTATCTTTGATCTCAATGTCGAATCCTACAGTAATAATATCCACCAAATAAGTATGGGCTTGGCATCCTTCTTTGCAAATCGGTACCTGATGACAGCTTGATCAGTATAAACTACCACCTTTGTCACCACTAGATACACTCAAAAATTTTCAAATGTATATACTACAGTAATAACTCCTTCTAGGTCACAATGTAATTTTTTGACCTGTATCTAGGGACTTTCTTGAGTTGTAAATGGGTTGAAACCTCTTTTCCCTATTTTGTCCCAAGGCAGCTCCTATTGCAAAATCACTGGCATCATACATCACAATAAATTGTAATGACCAATCTGGGGCAATAACAATTAGAGTTGTTGTCAACTTGTCCTTCAATGTATTGAAAGCCTTCACACATTCCCTATTGAACTCAAACTTCACATCCTTCTCTAAGAGCTTGCACAAGGAGTTGCAATTTTTGAAGAATCTTGAATAAAGATCCTATAGAAACCAACATGTCCTAAGAAACTATGCACTCCTTTCACCGAGATCGGGAGTGGTAGTTTTTCGATTACTTCAACTTTATCTCTTTCAACTTCAATACCTTCCTCTGAAATTTTATGGCCCAGGACTATCCCTTCACGTACCATGAAATGGAACTTGTCCCAATTAAGTACAAGATTAGTCTCTTAACATATGGCCAGTACAGTATCCAAATGATTCAAGCAGTTATCGAAGTCACTTCCATAGACTGAGAAGTCATCCATGAACACCTCCACATATATTTCCACCATGTTTGTGAATATAGCCAGCATACATATCCAAAATGTTCTTGGAGCATTACATAATCCAAACAACATCTTCAAAATGCAAAGGTGTTGAAAAAAACAGGTGAAAGTCATCTTCTACTGATCCTCCTGGGCGATCATAATCTGATTGTAGCCTGAATACCCATCCAAGAAGCAATAGTAATCATGCCTCACTAACATGTCTAGCATTTGATCCAAGAAAGGCAAGGGAAAGTGGTCCTTCCTGGTAACTGCATCGAGCTTTTGGTATTAAATACAAATTGTCCACCCTATGGTTGTTCTTTGGGGGATAAATTCATCCCTTTCATTATGCACCACTGTCATCCCCCTTTTTTTGGAACAATGAACTAGGCACCCAATGACTGTCAAAAATTAGATAGATGATTCTTGCATCTAGGAACTTTATGATCTCCTTCTTTACTACCTCCTTAATAATTGGGTTTAGTGTTCGCTGATGTTCAACAGTGAGTATGGATCCTTCTTCAAATAGTATCTTATGCATGCAAAAAGAATTGCTTACTCCATTTATGTCGGCTATTTTCCACCCCAGTGCCGTCACATGACGCCTTAGTACTTATAGCAACCTATTAACCTTCTGAATAGAGGGCTTCGAATTCTCCCAATTTAGAGATTTGTCAAGTATCTCCATAGGAATATCTCTTCTGACATATGAACTGGTGGCGTCTAATTCTGCTAAATAGTTTGCTATCTCTAACCCCTTTTTCTGTTCTTCCTCATACACCAACAATCTTCCTAATGGATCATCATATGATAGATACTACTCTAAGTTTGTAGTGGATTATTCCGATTCGATCTCTATAATGGTTTTCATCTCCTCGTGATGGGGTGGCAATTTTGCTACCTTGAACATATTAAAAAATGCTTCTTGACCATCCACTTTCATGGTCACCTTGCTTGATTTCACCTTTATTACAAACATCTGTGCTTGCTAAAAATCCTCTCCACAAAATAAGGGGAACTGCTTCATCTGCCTCATAGTCTAGGATTATATAGTCCACCGGCAGGATGAATGGTCGTACCTTAATCAAGATGTCATCAAAGATTCCTTCAGGATAGTCAAGAGATCAGTCTGCCAGCTGCAACTTCACTGAAGTAGGATATGGTTCACCTAATCCTAGAGTTCTGAACATGGATGCAGTCATCAAATTGATGCTCGCACCCAAATCACATAAGGTGAAACCAACTTCCTTGCTCCCAATAGTGATAGGGATAGTGAAGCTCCTGGTATCCTTTAGCTTTTTAGGAATTTTACTCTATATTTGGGAAATGTACTCTTCTGTAAGAGCATGATTTCAAATTTGTATGCCTCCTCTTATTAGCCATGATATCCTTGAGGTACCTGGCATACTTCGAGACTTCCTACAAAATCTCAACAAATGGAATATTCACATGAACCTGCTTTCACAACTCCAGAAACTTACTACAAGCTATCTCCTCTGCCTTTTTTTCAACCTTTGAGGGAATAGAGGAGGTGGTCTAACAACCACAATTTTCTATTGTGGCTTGCTAGACTCCCCCACCTCAGTCTTAGAACTCACAGCCTATTTCTCAGCAACTTATTTTTTTTAGGGATAGCCTCACCTAGCTCTTTACCACTGCACAAGAAAATAGCGCTCACATTTTCCTTGGGGTTCTTCTCGGTGTTACCACAAACTGCCCCCTGTGTTCTGTTGTTTTGCTATAGGGCCTATTGCCCCATCTGCCTCTCAAGCTTATGGAAGGACTTTGACATTTCATTGACCACTTGCGTCTGTTGCACCATCCATTGCTTTTATGTCTCCACAAGAGAAGTGCTTTGTATTGCCTTTGATAAGTATTATGGGTCCTTTGGATTCCCTCCCCATGAGGGATTTTCTCCATTCACCCCCTGTTATAGCCATTACCTACAAAACCTCCACCACGACCTTATTGTCCCACAAAATATATAGACTCGGGATTAAGAGGACAACCTGAATAAGCGTGGCTTTCTCCACACACCTCACATGATGGTGGTGAGATTTGAACCTACTATACCTACTACACTTGGCTTCTTGTTGGTGTGGTCACCAACTTACTAATCACATTCACTAGATGGCTAATGTCTGCTCTGATTACCATAACACCATCCACCTCAAGCTTTCCTGACACCTTTTTTGCTATAAATCCTCTACTTGAGTCTTGATAATCCTGACTCCCCATAGACATTAGGTTCAAGAGAGCCTTAATTTCATCATAACTTTTGATAGAATTTGTCCCTGTGTGGTAATGTCTAGGAATATCTTCGAATCAGGTTTTAGAACCTCTATGAAGTAGTGCCTAATTATCTCCTTAGGTTGTATGTGGTATGGGCAATCCCTTAAGTAACCCTTGTAACGTTTCTATGCTTGAGCTAGTGTTTCTCCATCTTTCTGTATGAAACCGGAGATCTTTCCCCTTAGTTCTTAAGTTCTTCTCGATGAGAAAAACCGATTGATAAACTTATTGGGGAGGATCTCCCAAGTGGTGATGAATCCTGCAAGCTCGTTTTGAAGCCACTCCTAGGCTTCCCCGTGAGAACAAAAATGATGTAAGCTTGACATATTCATCTGACACGTTCTGGTAGTGGAAATTTTCACTCAGCTCTACAAACGTCATTAGATGCCTGTGGGGATCCTCGTGCGGCTGGCCCTAAAATTGGCAAGTGTTTTCGACAAACCGCACGGTCCCTTCTTTTAGCTCAAAGTTCCCAGTGATGGCCGATTTGACAATCGCTTTAGAAGCGTTCTCCAAATTACGCTTAGAAAAATGCATCACTGGAACTCTCTCATTATCTTCACCTGCTGCCTGCCCAATGTTTTCCATACCTAATCTTTGAAAAGTTATCTCTATTACAGAATCAAGAGAAGCCAAAGTTGGTCTGTGACTTCTCGTTCTTGGCAAACACTGAGGCAAACAACCCTGTGAAAGTCAACAAAAATAAGAAACAAATGTAAAATACTGACTAGTGAAAAAAATTATAACCTAAAAATGATTAATTAATATTTAAGTCCCCGAAGACGGCACCAAAAACATGATGTTGCCCAAGCGCACGTGGTCTTCAAGTAACATAGGATTTTGAAGTCCAGATATCGTACCCAAGGGACTTATCAATTTAATCATTATAAAGTTGTCACTTTAATTTAACTAATCTACCAAACAGTTAAAACGAAGAGTGGTTTGGAAAATTAAACTACTGAAACTTCAAATATAAAATTAAAAAAAAACAATTACAAGCTAGATTGTATTTCGATGATGGTAAAAGACTAGGAGAATGACACTTGGTTGGTTTCAAGTTGAGTTTTCAAGACGTAATAAAACGGGTATGATTCTTCCTACGGTTGATAGTTGCTAGTTACTATCCCATTCTCGCCACTATCCCTACCATCCAAGAACTATTTCAAGA
Source organism: Datura stramonium (assembly GCA_018107945.1). Taxonomy (NCBI): domain Eukaryota; kingdom Viridiplantae; phylum Streptophyta; class Magnoliopsida; order Solanales; family Solanaceae; genus Datura; species Datura stramonium. The sequence goes on along the minus strand of JACEIK010003556.1, from coordinate 77,202 downwards.
ACCCTAACACTTATATCCCTATGGTCACAGGAGAACAATGAAACGACGATTATGCCTACTTGTATTTCAACTAAATGGGGTTGAAGGCTATATCCCTATCCTCAACAACAACTTCTATCCTATTATGAATGGGTTCAAGGGTCTTTGAATTCCCGTTCTATATTTATTTTTAAACCTTTCAATTCCCTTTTCCAAGTTAAATTAAAAGCCAACGGATTACTAAAAGGTGATCAATCTCATAAATATAAATTAACACAAATAAATACAAACAACCATAATTGAAGAATTAAAACCAAATTTAATTAGTCTTTCAAACAATCAACCATTCACCATGGCCACAACCCTATAATATAAGTCTATCCACGCATAGACAAGTGGAAAAACAAATATTTAGTCATCATCATACGAAAATACAAAGTAAAGAAGAGAAAACCTAATTGTAGAACTATGTCTTCCTTCCAAACGGCTTATAATCTTTCATAAATGAACTACGAAATGTAAAAATTATTAAAGATTGCTCCACGATGTCAAAAGCTATTTAACAAATGTCCTAAGGCCACTATTTATAGATGATCCTTCAAATGATGTTTCTTCCCTCCTAAACTTGGCTTTAAAATAAGCATTTTCTGCCCCAAAATGACCCTAGCCAAACTTACCACAAACTTAGCCATATTTGCAACTATTTCAGTTCCGGATAAGGCCTGGCACGCCACCCCGTCTATCTCGCCAAGGAGTTTGTCAAATTTCTCAAAGTCTGGACACCTCTGGCGTGGGTGCCACTCATCTCACCAAGTTTATGAAGTGCAACTCTTTGAATCTTAACCATTGCCCAGACATGATGTTTTGTTCTCTTAAGTTTTTTTCTCTGAAGTTTGTCACTTGGTGTGGGGCACCAACAATAGCATCAGACCCTTCAGCTCCTCAAATTATCATTCCTTGCATCATTTTGAGTCCATTTTACTTAGTTTCCTGCTCAAATCATTTGTTAGTGAATAAAACACACATATACAAGAATTTAAGCATAAATTAAGGATTATGAACTCAAAACATAATCATATATGGGTAAAAACATGGCAAATGGGCATAAAAACATGCCAAACATCAGTTTGACTCCTTTGTATGATGTGATTAGAAGTGAAGGCAAGAAGGCCCCCAATGAAAAAGATCAAGAAATAAGAGTTTCACCTCTATATCCACAACGGCTGACCAAGAAAAAGGAAGATACTCAGTTTCACAAGTTTATAGAAATGTTCAGCAAATTATCCATTAATATACCGCTTGTAGATGCTTTAACTCAAATTCTAGGCTACACGAAGTTTATGAAGGAGCTCTTGAAGAAAAATAAGGTGGTGGATACAGACACCGATAAGGTGACCCATCATTGTGGTGCTATCATGACCAACAACCTTGCTCCAAGATGTGAAGACCCTATAGCATTTACCATTCCTTGCACAATTAACTTGTGCATATTCAATAAAGCTCTTTGCAACCTCGGTACTAGTATTAACTGTATGCCTCTGGTCATTTTCAAGAAACTCGGGTTGGGGAGTCCGAAACCAACATCCATGAGGATCTTGATGGCAGATAGGTCAATTAAAAGACCCATTGAAGTGTTAGTTTATGTCCTTTTAAGAGTGGCTAAATTCAAACTTCTAACTGATTTTGTTGTGCTGGATTGTCAGATGAACATCAAGGTGCCAATTATCTTGGGGCACCCACTTTTGGCGATGGGAAGAGCTTTGATTGATGTTGAGCTTGGGGAGCTTAAGTTCTGAGTAGGTGGTGATGAGGTCACTTTCAATGTGTGTTAGCCTACCAAGCCCCCAGATAAGTGTATGGTCATGGCAGTGCTTGATGGTGAAGTCGAGCATTCTGAAATATTTGATGATGAGATTGAATCGGAGGATGACCCTCCGGAGTGTTGAAGATTTAGAAGGTATCCGTTGTGCCACAACGTTAACTAAGGCGCTTTTATGGCAGGCAACCCAAACATTTTTACTTTGAGCACTTTAATGTTTTTGATGTTTTTAATTTTGTAGGAAAATTGGATGAAAAACAAGGAGAAGAACAGGTAAGACACAGTGCTTGATCGGCGAACAATCAGTCCACATGCACGAAGCGCTGTTTGAATGTGAGTCAATAGTAGAAGGTTGGGAAGTCGAGGGGCAAACCGGCAAGTCGCTGACGGAACGCCGGTACAAAACCACGAATCACCGAATGCGATTCTGGTCCAAAATATAACACCTAGGATTTGAAGCATAATCAGAGATGAAATTAGAGAAATACAGGTGCAAACCCGTGAATCGTCGGTCAACCGCTGCGTACAAAGCAGTGAATTGAATAAGGTGTTGGTCACCTACGTTAAGCAGGTGAAACGCCAGTACCCACTAGTGATTGCCTGTTAACCCCAGGCCGAGGTACGGAATGCAATTAAAATATTGACCAACCCATTGACCAACCTGACCCAGGGATTTAAAAAATCCGATCAAAACCTCTCCAACTCCTAATAAACCCTTTTCTCCACCTTTGCATTTCCCCATTTGTTTCTTAACTTCCCCATACATCACCTTTCCACCTTCCCACCATTAAATCCATCTCCTCACCTACCACTCTTATCCACTTCTTGTCTCCTATAAATTCCCCACTCCTACTCCATTCATTTCATCACTTCTCACTCATCTTTTCACTATACTAAAGCAAAAATCTTATCGAAACTCCATTGTTGGGCAACACCAAGCTTTGATCTTTCTTTCCTCTTTGTTCTCAAATATATTCAGTATGTGTCAGCCTACTTTGATTTTGATTATTGTTTGAAGATGTGAATCAGTTTGAGCACGCTAAAGTTGAGATTTTCCCAACTCATGTGTCCCCATTACCCTGTTCTTATGATTTTCATTGCTTGTATATTTTTCATATTTTGGGTATGTTGGGATGGTGACAACAAGTTTAATGATAATGTCGGTATCCTCTGTGGTAAAATGCTTGATTCTTGATGTTCTTAATTTTAGCTGGGGGTGGAGTCTTAGTAGCTCCATGTCTGCTTAAAATGCACAATTTTCCTAATGGTAGATGGAGTGACGACTTTCTTAAGGGTAAATTATCACTTTTATGTTGTTTTTTATTGTTGTGTTGGGTGAGTGAGTCTTGGATATGAAATATCGAATGTTTTGTTGTTTCACTGATTCTAGGGATGAAATACACTAAATGACATTCACTGGTGAATCATTGGTTAGACCCGACAAAACACTGGATGAAGCGCATGTTGGGTACGAGGCTTCATGACACTGTTCCAAACCTGCGTTACACCGACGCTCTACGAGTCAAGACTGGCAAAATTCTGGTATGGCACTAAATGAACCATGTTCTTCCTAGTTTACTGTAAATGATTGGCGGTCAACCGGCGATTTATGGGTCTCTACCTGCATTTCGCGGTGTTCCGCCAGTACTGTCAGTTCGTAACCTCTGAATTCAACTTGTTTGCCATATAATTGTTATAATTCCCTCCCTTTGCTTAGAATAGATGTTAGTTTCTATTTTTCATAAGCAACAGTATGAAAAAGAAATATTTTTGTATGATACTAACATGGTCCTGCAAAGTATGTCTTCATCTAAATAACCAAGCAAAGGAAAGAGCCCAACAAGATCTAAAAGAAAAGGAAAGGGGCAGGCAAAGGCGACCCCAGCCCCCAACACTAGAGAAGATATTATCTTTTGCGAGCCCGACATGGAGGGGTACTATACTATTTGCAAGGGGCGATCTATCATGATAGAGAAGCGCTTCGACTTGGTGGGGTTGTGGGGTAACTTCCCCAACATCACAACAGAATTCATTGACTGCCAATGGCACGTCTTTTCCACTCCTCTGCCCGACTTCTACTATAGCCTAGTGCCCGAGTTCAATGCATCATACCAGGCTAGGCAAGAGAGCATGCATCATAGAGGCAAGGTTGATGAATTCCCTTGCCTCCCCTCAGTTATGGTGAGGGGTGTAGAAGTTGACATCATACCGACAACCATCAATTCTTTATTCTGGAGGATGAGACTAACACTAGCTATGAGTATGCAGCCAGAATTACTGACAAAGAGAACCGGTTCAGGTGGATAACTCCCATCATTACTGCTGATACACCTTTTTGGGCCTTTATGAGTGGCGAGATCTCCTGGCATGATTTAAAGTTTAAAGCCAAGCTATGGCTGGATTTCATTTGCAGCCGCATCATGCCTTCGAAGAATGATCAGAGGGTAAATTTGGAAGCGGCCATGCTCATCACCTGCATCATGACAGGGTTCCCCATAAACTTTTGGGAAATAGTGGACATTCAAATGAATAGAAAGACAAGAAAGTGGCATCTCAATGCCCTATGATGTGCTCATATCTCAACTGTGCCTTTGAGCTGAAGTACCACTATTCCCAGATGAGGTCCCCAGCTCATCTACTTGTGTGATCATAGTGGATAGAAAAAGGGACGCGGATTCTCCCAAGAGCAAGAAGAAGAAGATGCAAGCCTTTGAAATCCCCGAGGAGTCCATCTCTCAAGGATTAGAGTAGGCCCCACTGGCCCCCTATCTTAACATGCCACATCCTGAGGTATCGGGCCAGGCTTCCGGAGAAGCACCTACTAGGGGAGCCTCACCTCATCCCACATCTTCTCAGCCAAGTAGCCTTCACAAACTTGAGGAGATGACACACTCCCATGAGAGCCAGCTTCAGAAATTGGCTAAAAGTCTCCCTACCCTGATTACCAATACGGTGAAAAAGGAGATGAAGTCAAGGTATGATAGCTTGACCAAGTTATTCTCGTGTATGGATGTTGTGGAGGGGGCTTTCACATCTATCTGGGCTAAAGTAAGGGAATGGAAACATCGGACATCAATGGCGATGCCTGACATGAGCACGCTAGNGGCTAGATTCTGGGTGGAGGGGGCTTTCACATCTATCTGGGCTAAAGTAAGGGAATGGAAACATCGGACATCAATGGCGATGCCTGACATGAGCACGCTAGACGAAACTATGGCTGCCCCTTCTATAGTCCATGGCCCTATTGACGACTTGTTCTAGGGCTTGAGGGATGATGATAAGGAATTGGGAGATGAAGGCTATGATGGGGATGCTTAGGCTGAAGATGATGTTGATGACGATGAGTAACCACTTCAGGGAGTTCTTACCCTCATTTTTTTGTATGCATACATTGGGGACAATGTATTGTTTTAGTTGTGGGTAGGATGAGTGTATCTTTTGTTGTGGTCATTGTTGTTGATGATTGATGTTTCCCTTGTCGGTCTTTTTTTTTATTATGATGATTTGTGAGACTTTATCGGGCTAGAGATGCCTTTGTCTGCCTTATTTTTATTGATGATTGACGTTACCCTTACCGGGTTGTTGTTTTGATAACTATTGAATGGCTGTTGAACCTTTGTCGGGCTCAGAGTGGATGAAAGGAAAAAAAATTGTCTTGAATTTTTAGTGCATGTGATTGGGTCCTTATTTAAATTGACAAATGTTTCACGACCCAAGTCTATTTCGGCTTTGTAAATAGTAGGTAATGAATAAACTCCAAGGGTTTTCTTTATACCTTGGCTCTTTCCCAAGGAGTAATTTCTTTTTTTTTCTATTGTCGATCTGGGTGACATTTCTCAATGATAGATTGTAAGCTTTCTTAAGGGAAAATGGCATCTCTTTGAGTCTTGTTAAAATTATTTTTGAGGGGTACCACCAAAATATTTTGTGTGGCATGAAAAAAAATAAATTTTGAAGAATTGGGGCATTTGAAATGAAAAATGTAGCACTCTCTTGTCATATATTGCACATTCCTTGTTCGGCTTGCTGATTCTCATGCTCAATTTTTGTAAAATCATAATCTGGCTGTGGTGATGTATTGTGCCAACTCCTTGGAGTGTGATTCCTTTTGTGGTAAGTCTGACTGAATGATTCCCATGCATATACGTTTGTTTATAACTTTCCCTAAGTGTGATTCAAGGTGAAATCTTAGAGGTAGTTGCACTTAGAACATGATTTTAGGCTTTCTATTACTAGTCACTTCACCCATGATTCCCATGATTTTAGGCATATACGTTGTACTGATTTGAGATGCTATGTGTTCTTGTTTTGATAAACCATGCCTTGTTTTAAACAATGAAAAAAATTGTGAATCATGCCTATTCATTGTGGTTACCTCTTGAAACTTTTGCAACATGTTTTGGGGTAGTCTCTTCTCTTTTTCCATGTGTCGGTGAGCAATTTTTGTGTTGTCATAGGTTCAGTGGCCCTTACTGCATAATCTTGTATGGTTTAACATGCTATTCCATTTTTATAGCTATAAAGAAATGCATTACTTGAGGACAAGAAATTGTTCAAATTTGGGGGTATGACGAGTTGGTAATTTACCAACTTATTAGGCTCTTAGACATGAGCTTTTGATCGATTTTAAGATCTTTTAGGTGGATTTTACGCTGTTTCTCCAAGAAGTATTTAACTTGAGTAGAAAAAAGCACGAAATTGAGCAAAAAACATGAAAATGGAGACGAGGACCAGCGCTCCATTGGAGGACGCCAGCGAAATGTCGGTGGACCGCAGATGCCTACTGTGCTGAGGAAGATTGGCTACTGGCGGACCGCGGATCAGCACCTGTGAACCACCGGTGCCAACGCCAAATTATTCTGGAACTCACTGGCCATCAGCTGTGATCGACCGGCAGACTACGTACTAGCACCAGTGAACCGTCGGTGTCTCGCAATTGACACCTGCTAGAAAAAGGAAAAAGTGTTAAGGTTAGAAAAAAAGGAGCACTTTTGTACCCTACTTTTGTACATCTAAAAAAGGAACTAAACATTCTATTCCATTATTATGGGGCATCATTTTGAATTTTGAATTAGAGAGAAGTACAGAGAGAAACACTCATCTTCTTCTTTGAAAAGGTAGAAAACCATTGGAGATCAGAACCTTGTGCTTGAATTTTTCTTACTCATTTTGTTGAATGGATATTGAATTATTATTGAATGCAATGTCTTCTTACTTACACGAGTAGCTAAATTCCTTGCTAGGGGTGTGTGGATGATCGGGGTTGATTTGGATTGGGTATTGTTCAATTGATCTTAGATTTACTCAATTGGTATAATTTTAGTGTTTCCTTTGAGTTTTAATCTAAATACTCATAGTTGCAAATATGGGTTGCATTTTCTCACTTTAATTTTTCTTGAAAAAGGAATTTAAAGTATGGGTGAGGAAATACTAATAGGTAATTGGGTGTTGATCATGTAGGGTTGGGCTAGACATAACCAAAACCCATTATCACACACCCATTGAGATCAACGCTCAAAATAGTTGATTATTACCCAAGTTGATGTGGTAGTTGTGAAAAGGACTTTGGTGTTTGAGAAAACCCGAGGTTTAAGGCATCTAATTGATTGTGTAATACCTTGAAATCCCTAATATCAGACCCGAGGGTTGAAATAAAGAAAGATAGGATTTTCTGCACCAGGTCACAAGACAAATTCGTCCAGTGACCTATGAGGTGCACCACGAGTCGTTAAGTGACTCGTGGAGTGAAGGGTGGACTTAGTTGGAATTTTGGGTTTGAGGTTGACCAAGGGTGATAACACGAGTAGTGGTCATCACCACGAGTCGTCAAGTGGGCTGTGTTCAGGAATTTGATTTGGGTGTTGAGAAGTTGGCAGTGTCCCAAATGACTAGTCACCACTAGTCGTCAGGTACACCACAAGCTGTGGTGTCCCTCGTGGTGACCAGTAGTTATGAAATTCCAGATCTCTCAAAGGGAGATGACCACGATTCATGGTCAGTGGCGATGATTCATCAATTCCCTCGTTGGGACTAGGTGTGAGTATTTTCCTACGAATTTATTAAGGGCTTTTCTGTAATTTCTATGTTCCTAAGGGACATGCTATGTCGTTTTAAGATCAGATAGGTGTGTGTTTTAATAGGGGTTAATTCATTCTAAGCCTATTCCCCTCCATGCATGTAAGTCTAGAAGCTCCTAAGGGTGATCAAGCTTAGATTCATCAAGTTCAGATTCATCAAGTTCTTCCCCAAATTCCTTTGGGATCTCAAGAGGGTTATGAAATCAGATTCTCCCAGGTATGTAGGGCTATGACTAGGTGTATTCATCCACACCCATGCCCAATCCCTCTTAAATTTCATGAAAATTCCAGTTGATGAATCTATGGGGTTTTAACCCAACATGTGAATTCTCTAAGTATCAATCATGGGTATGATCTATACATGTTTATAATGTTGAATTATGATTAATGGACATATTTTACAATGTTTTTAATTACAAATTATATTTTCAAGTTTTTATAAATTACGATGCCCACCAATGGAAGTTCATGAAAGATGAGATTATGATATATTTATTCAAGCATGATGAGATGTATATGATGAAAACATGATTTCGAATTATCCATGTCCATGTTCATGTTTTCGAATAATCAAGTCTATGTCAAGCATGTTTAAGTATTGGGTAAGCCCATATGATAAAGTATGTGTCATGATTTATCTAAATTTCATGTTATTAGCTTACCACATGGTTTTGGAATCTAGACTCCCACTATTTTCAAATTATGGTATGGTTTGAGCCCAAGGCTCCTTATGTTATGATTTCAGACTATGCATGTATGTTATGAGTAAGATTTATCACAATCAAATGGTCAGCTTCGTTGAAAAATGATGGAGAGCATATTCATGTTCTTGGGAGCAATGTCTAGCACCGAGTAGGCTAAGGATCAATCAACCCTATGCCTCAGAACTACGTGTCAACATAGGTATGTTCAGATTATTTAGGACCTCTATTGTGAGCTTCCCCTTCCCCTAAGGGGTCTTCAGCTTGATATCGATGTCATGGTAGCTTCCTTAGCCCTAATAAGGTTTTGGACGGCTCTGCCAATTGAGTGTAATTGTCAGGACCATGTAAGCTCTATCGTGGTAATGTCAGTTACATAATGAGTCTCCCATTGTTCCTCATGATTTCAGTTATGCATGTTCATTTGTCATGATATTATGTTTTCAGCAGGTTTGACCCAATTTTCAGTTTTACTTATGAATATAAGTTTTCAGCTTTGGGTCTTTCGATTCAGTTATGTCAGACAATTATGCTTAACTCATGTTTTTAGATAATAGCATGCAAGCCCTATTCTCAGACTCTTATTATGAAATGTTTATGTTATGCATGGTCACTGATTTTACATACTTAGCGGTTTTTACTTACCTTGCATACTCGGTACATTCCACGTACTGATCGCATATTCTATGTTGTATTATTTCATGATACAGACTCAGTCCCGCCGTTAGCATGATCCTCGGGTGTTAGCATCTCTAGGCAAAGTTGGTGAGTTCTCATCTTTCGAGGGCTCTTCTTATTAGTTACATTCAGTACTTTTAGTTTCAGAATATAATGAGTTAGTTGAGGTCTTGTCCCATCAACTCGTCAGTAGTAGAGGCTTATTAGACTAGTATATACTCAACTTCAAATTAGTGTTATGTATTCAATATTCGATGTTATGAGATTTTTAGGCTTCTGCTACGTTATTTATCAAATTTTGCATTTATTATGTTGAGCTTAGATGTCATGTTCATGCCATGGGTCTACTTGGAGCCTCTCGGGGTTTTTTGTCCCATGTCTCGGTACAATCCTATGTTCGGTTCATGACAGGTTGAGAAACATAGGATGCCACCTTGTCAATAATTAATTATACTATTGAGTAAGGCTAGGAGCTGTTAGCAATCCCATTCCAATGACGCCCATTAATATCACACCCCTAGTATTTTGTCCTTTAGTATTTTCTACACTTTGTCCCTATTTTAGTGAGCAAATTTCGTAGTTCAATTGAAAAGTTGTGATGTAACACCCTAAAACTTTCCTAGACCAGACTTAGAACTTACAAGAAAATTTAGAAGAAATCAGGAAATTTTTCCACAGAACGAGTCAGGCCACGACTCGTCCAATGACTAGAAGAGTCGTGGTCAAATTCGTGGCTCGAAGAAGGAAATATTAGTTCAGGAGCCCAGGGGTGACGACTCACATGACGACTCATTGGGTCAAGTAACGAGTCATCCTAAAGGGATGTCGAGTGGAAATTCATAGTTTATGTTGCAGTGGAAACGATGGACACGATGAGTCATTAGATCAAGCAACAACTCATTGACTCGGTCGTCTGAAGGGTCCTAATAAAGCTTAGCCCCTGAGGCAGTGCTGGCGACGAGAGGAGGGAACGAGTCATTAGGTCAAGTAACAACTCGTCATCTCCACCCGTGGTGTCCAACTCAAGAATCCTTTAGGATTTCTAGTGAACAGAACGAAAGGTGACAACAACACATTGTCCCAACAAACGTGTCGTCATGTCACCTGTTGGGAGGGGGTCCAGTGTTTTGTTCAATTTTTCGACCAGTGACCATGGGAGGAACCAACGACCCATTAGTTCAACCAACGAGTCGTGGTGTCCCCCATTTCCAGATCTAGTGATACCATCACCTAGGCAGTAGGACCGATGAGTGGTCCCAACAAGTCATGGTCACAACTAATGAATCGTTAAGTGACCCATTGGTTCCTTGTCGGTCAGTTTTCAGATTTTTCTTCCAGGTATATTTTTTTAATTTCCCACCTATTTAGTTCATAAACTACATCGTTTTAAGTATAATTTCAAAGATATTAGAGGTATTGAACGGTTTTCCCCTCATTCCCCACGTAAACTTTCAGAAATCGATCGGAGAACCCAAGTCACTTCTCTCAAGCAAGAACTAGGGCTCCTTGTAAGTTGTAGAAGTTCAAGTCTTTTTCTCCAGGGATTTCTTAGCCAGGTATGTGGGAATTCAACAAGGGAATAGTTCTTCCCTTTTGTCCCCAAAATCTTCTCTATTTTCTCTATCAGTTCAGTCCTGTGGATTCGAAATGTAGAAAATTTTGAGATTAATTTCTTTAAGATTTCAAGTGGAATATTTCTCATGATTTTAACTGCTTTATTATTCCCTATTTGTAGAAATTTGTGAGAATTGTAGCTAGTGGAATGATTTAGCCCTTGTTCTTAGTTCAGTAAAATTTAGAATCTTGCATGTTGGACTAGTTTCCATGTAGCTTAATTCTATTAGTTTTGAGATCCCATATCATTAGTGTATATGGAAATTTCAGTTTGATACATATTAGTCTAGTCTCAGTAAGATTATTAGGCTCAGTGTTGTCTAGAAAAGTTAGCTGATCAGTTTGACTATAGTTAATTCTTGAGGTGTTAGTGGTGCCTCCTATTTATCAGTATTAAATTCAGTTATCATATTTTAGTGGTTCATTAGGCAGTCATGACACTTCCAGATAAGCAACTCTGACCAACCTTAGAATCCTATCTTCAAATTATAGTTGTTCTTTAGACGGTTACGACGCTTCCAGATAAGAAGCTTTGACCAGTCTTAGAACACCCGTTACAAAATCCGGTCCAATAAGACTCTCAGGGTACTTCTAAATAGGTATTCCTAACTTAGTCTTGAACCCCAGTTTCAAGCTATCAGCTTAGAAGTCAGTCTAGGACATCCAGTGGGAGTAGGGCTTAGCACTGAGCGGACTGGGGTTCTAGCTCACCCAGGTTCCCAGAACTACGTTGCCACCGTAGGTTATTTTTATTGGTCATATGTCCCTAGACATATGATCACTCAGTTCATGCCTTTATACCCTGGCAAGCTATATTGGGTCCTACCAATGGGGTGTATGCATCGGACTCCACGTCTAGCTCACGTGGTTATATGTCGGTTATAGACTCTCTCACTAGTCAGTTCAGTCTTAGATTAGCTCAGTTTAGTTCTATCTCAGATTAGCTCAGCTCAAAATAGTTTTAGATTACTCAGTTCAAATTAGTTCAGTACAGTAATTCATATCAATATCTCAGATTTAGCACATGTCTTTGACCATCAGATAGGGTCACTTTGACCGTCTCAATATAGTTTAGCTTATTCAGTTTCAGCATTTCAGTTGGTCATTGCATGTCTTTACAGTTCAGTTATTTTATTCTCCGTGATATGGTTTCTCCTACTTCCTTAGTACATTTAAAGTACTAAATGTATACCATTTATGCTGTATCGTTTTATGATACAACTGCAGGTTCTCAGTCTTAGCACCGTTAGCAGATCTCATCCAGGAGTTTTCAGCTGCACCAGTGGTGAGTCCTCATCTTTCGAGGACGATGATAATTTCTCTTCAATTATATCTTTTTCTGTTAGACTTAGAGTTAGCCGGGGGCTTGTCCCAACAACTCATCTGATAGATGGCTTTCAGACGTAGACATATATCTAGATTTTCAGTTTTGTTTCCAGTTGTATTAAAGATTTCTGATTTAATTCTTTTTCATAAATGGTTTTATTATATTTTTTAAAGCTTCCGCTATGATATTACTCAGATTACCAGTGTTATGATAGACCATGGGTTGACTTGGGTTACTTGTGACTCCAAGTATCGTGTCTCGTCTAGGGTATAGACTTGGGGTGTGACAAACTTGGTATCAAAGAAATAGGTTTAAAGTATCCTAGGTTGTATGAAAGTCGCGTCAAGTAGAGTCCTTTTTTATGGGTGTGAAGCGCACCACACTTATGACGGGGAGGCTACAAGATGTTACTCGGAAAACTCCCTTTTGTTCATACTCTTTATCATGCGTCCAAGTTCAATTCTGAAAATGTTCCCTTAACTCGTTCTCTATTTTGCTTTTGTGAAATCATGCCTCCAAGACGTGGTAATGGAAGAAGGGCCAGCAACGCTCACCGACCTGCCCAAGTAGCCCCTCAAGATGACCCAGTGTCCTCCACAGAGTTTAGAGCGGAAATCCAGCTATTCGCACAGATAGTCACGAATTAGGTGAACCTGTAGTTGGTTTCGGTGAATACTAATGGGACTGCGGTAGCTGCCCCAGTTCGGGACTTTACCTGGATGAACCCTCCCACTTTCCATAAATCTAAGGTGGGAGAGGACCCACATGAGTTCATAGATGCGATTAGGAAGATCACCCGAATTATGGGTGTTAGCTCCTCTGAGAGTGCCGACCTAGCTGCCTACCAACGGAAAGGGATAGCCCTGATTTGGTAAGACCAGTGGAAGGAAGGAAGACCGGCGGGAGCACAACCAGTGGAGTGGGAGGATTTCACTACAACCTTTCTAGACAGATTATTCCCCTGGGAGCTCAGGAAGGCTAAGGTGGCTGAATTTATGAATCTGAAACAGGGAAATCAGATAGTGGAAGAGTATGCACTGCAGTTCACAAGGTTTCCTAAATATGCTCCAGAGATGGTAGTCAAGTCAAGGGCTCACATGCTGAAGTTTTTTAATGGAGTATCAAACTTGTTCCTCAAGGAGTGCAGGACTGCAATGCTTGTTAAAGATATCGATCTCTCCATCCTCATAGTTTATGCCCAGCAGATTGAGGCAGAAAAACTAAAAGACTTGGAGAGGGAGAACAAACGGGCAAGGACTGGCCAATCAGATTTTGGCCACCAGAGGTCTGGCAGTAGTAGCCGCCCACAGTAGCAGCAACAGTAGCAGAGGGGTGGAGCATCTGGCTCATATCCCAAAGTCACAGGGCCAGCCGCTACCCAGCTTGCCCTAAGTGTTGCAAGAACCATCTAGGGGAATGCCTTCAAGGTTGAGAGGGTTGCTTTGGTTGTGGACAGCCTGGTCATCGGCTCAAAGAATTCCCATTAGAAGGATGGGTGAGATAGAAATCCACCACTTCAGCAGCTCTAGTAGGCCGACCAGCTCAGCAGGACAACACTTCAGGTTGGGATGGCGGCCAACACCAAAATTGTTTTTATGCTTTGTCCTCTCGTCAGGATCAGGAGAGCTCACTTGACGTGGTCACGGGTATGTTAGGCCTTTTCCATCTAGATATGTATGCCCTACTATATTGTTATATTCCGAAATCCCAAAGATTAGACCCAAGAGTTAAACAGAGAAAAAAGGATTTTCTGCACCAGGTCATAGAATGAGTCGTCTTGTAAACGGTACGGTAGACCACAAGTCGTGAAGTGACTCATGGTGAGGTGCACATCTTAAGTTGGAAATTATGAGTTTGGAGTCCCTACAGACATGACCATGAGTCATGGTTAGTCTCTATTACTCGTTGAGTCAGTCGTGGTCAAGGGCTATTGAAAGATGAAGGTCGAGTAGCAGTGTCCCCTATGAATGGACACAACGAATCGTGGTCAGATGCCACAATCCTTTAGGTTGGTTGTGGTCAACAGTAATTAGGATCTTGAGATTTTAGGGCAGTGAAGGTGACGAGTGGTGACCACGAGTCGTGGACACTTGTAACGACTCGTAGAGTACCCCGTGGCAAACCCCATATGAATTTTGGATAGTGCATACAACGACTGGAGGCCACGAGTCGTGGTCCTTATTAATGATCCGTCCAGTCCCTCATTGGAACTGGCAGTTAGTTATTTTTCTGTGAACATAGTAAGGGCTTATCTGTAATTCCTATGATTCTAAGGCCCAAACTATGTCATTTTAAGCCATGAATAGTGAGTATTAAGAGGGGTAAACTCATTCTAGACTATTCCTACTAATGCATGCAATCTTAGAGAAATAGAGAGGTGATCAAGCTTAATCCCCTTCAGGATTTTATTCAATCTTTCACTGGGCAATTAGAGGAGATATAGAATCAGCCCATCTCAAGTATGTAGGGTTATGAATGTGAGAATTTGTTCACGCTCATTCCCAATCTCTCCCTAATTCATGAAATTCTATGGATAATTTTATGGGGTTTTATCCCAATTCTTATGAAATCCTTATGATCTATCTATGGGTTAATTCCTCTCATGTATAAATTCATATTTTATGAATCATGGACAGATTTTATAACTATTTAAATTTTAATTTTTCTACAAAACTATGACCAATTGTGTATATTTCATGAATAATCAAGTTATGATTTTACTTCGACTTTGATGTTAATTAACCCATTATGATTTATGACTTATGATATGATTTCTCTCAAATGCTCATCATGAATTCATGAATATCAAGTATAAACATGTTTTACAAGTATGCATGAACCTCATGATTTATGATTTATGATTATGGCTGAATCATGGGCCTTATTTCATGGCTAGTTCACGTATTTTCAAGCATGCTTATGATTATCATGATTTAACTAGTCCATGAATTTCATGTATATTATCCTATTAGCACTATATATGGTTTGGGAGTAGAATTAAACATTGAGTAGGTTTGTGGCCCAGTTTTTGCCCTAAGTCTCAAAATTACGTGCCATCATTTGACACGATGGGACATCACTTTAGACTGTCCCCTTTTCCCAAATGGGCCTTTCATGAGTGATATCACACTTTTTTCTTGGTTATACCCTTGGCAAGGTACAAACACCCTCCGACTAGGGGTTTACAGGTCAGGATCCATGTGTGCTCATATAAGGGTATTTCGGTTATTAGAATTTCCCAGTGTTCATCATGATTTATGTATGTATATGATTATGCTTTTTGGCTCAAGGCACGTTCAATAAATCTTTTCTCTTATGATTATGGTTATGGTTAATTTATGAATATTTTGAAAACCTTGAGCCTTATGTTTACATTATGGTATTTATATTACGATCATGCTTTCCTACTCTTATGAACTTTTACGTATTTTAAATTTTCTATTTTACTTACCTTTCATACTCGGTACATTCCACGTACTGACCGCATACTATATGTTGTATCATTTCATGATACAGGCTTTGGTACTCAAACTCAGCCTCGGCTGCAGCCAGGCCTTTCCAGAGTTAGCATCCTATCTCAGTGGTGAGTCCTCATCTCCCGAGGATCATATCTTATCATCTATTTTTTATTTTCAATTTCAGTTTTAGAGAGTTACTTGGAGGTCTTGTCCTATCAACTCATTAGTGTTAGAGGCTTTCTCAGACATAGTTTATTTTCAGCTGTAACTCATGTGTTATGCTCAACTTTATCTTATGTTTAGATTTTCGCTATGTTATTTATGTAGATCTTTTGCTTTTATTGGTTGAGTTAGTTGTATGTTCATTCCATGGGTCGACTTTGAGTCCCTCAGGGTTTCTTGTCCCGTGTCTCGATCCGGCCCATGTTCAGGTGGACCCTTAGATAATAGAGGCGGTAAAGAATTTGCCTAGACTGGTGAATCCTTCAGATATTAGGAGTTTCTTCGGCTTAACTGGTTGTTATCAAAGATTTATTGAGGGATTTTCAACTACTGCAGCGCCTTTGACTAAATTTACCCAAAAGAAAGTGAAATTCTAATGGTCGGATGCTTGTGAAAGGAGTTTTCAGGAGTTGAAGACTCACTTACCTCCACACTGATGTTAACCCTACCCGAGGGTACCGATGGGTTTGTGGTGTATTGTGATGCTTCTAGGATCGGCCTTGGTTGTGTATTGATGCAGCATTGTAAAGCCATAGCATACGCTTCTAGGCAGCTGAAGATTCATGAAAGGAATTACGTGACCCATGATCTTGAATTGGCAGCGGTGGTATTTTCCTTGAAGATATAGAGACACTATTTGTACGGGGTGCATGTAAATGTGTTTACGGACCACAAAAGCCTACAATATTTGTTTACACAGAAGGATCTAAATCTACGTCAGAGGAGGTGGTTGGATCTACTCAAGGATTATGATACGAGTGTCCTTTACTATCTGGGTAAGGCCAATGTAGTAGAAGACGCACTTAATAGACTCTCTATGGAGAGTGTGTCCCATGTAGATGAGGGAAAGAAGGAGCTGGTGAAGGATGTGCATCTACTTGCACGGATGGGAGTTCGTTTGGTTGACTTGGCCGATGGTGGTGTTGTAGTTCAGAACGGGTCAGAATCAGAAGGTAGAGGACTTCACCAAAGGGGGAGATGGTGTGCTTCGATATCCAGGTCGTTTTTGTGTCCCAGATGTTGGTGATTTGAGAGATCGGATGTTGCATAAGACTCATGGTTCTAGGTATTCTATATATCCCGGTGCCACAAAGATGTACCGTGATCTACGGGAAGTCTATTGATGGAATGGCACGAAGAAGGACATAGCATAATTTGTGGCTGTGTCCAAACTGTCAACAGGTGAAGGTTGAGCATCAAATACCCGGGGATGTGCTTCAAGATATTAGCATTCCTACTTAGAAGTGGGAAGAGATCAATATGGACTTCATTATAGGTTTGCCTCGCACTCATAGACAGTATGACTCTATTTGGGTTGTGGTAGACAGGTTGATCAAAGTGGCTCATTTCCTATCGGTCAAAACTATCGATTCAGCCGATGATTATGCTAAGCTATACATTCAAGAACTAGTTCGATTGCATGGAGTGTCCTTGCCTATTATATCAGACAGAGGTACGCAGTTTACCTCTCAGTTCTAGAGATCGTTTCAGAAGGGACTTGGGACTCAGGTCAAGCTTGGCACGGCCTTTCACCCACAAATATATGGTCAGGCGGAATGGAGTATTCAGACTCTTTAGGATATGTTGAGAGCCTGTGTTATTGATTTCAAGTGTAGTTGGGATGATCATTTACCTCTCATTGAGTTTGCGTATAACAACAACTACCATTCCAACATTTAGATGGCTCCGTTTGAGGCTCTCTATGGGCGGAGAAGTAGATCACCTAGTGGTTGGTTTAAAGTCGGTGCAGCTACAATGATATGACCGGATTCAGTTCATGAGGCCATGCAAAAAGTTCAGCTCATAGGGGATAGGTTGAAATAGCGCAAAGTCGCCAAAAGTCCTATGCTGATGTGAGAAGGAGGGAACTTGAGTTCGAAGCTGATGATTGGGTGTTTCTAAAGGTGTATCCCATGAAGGGAGTGATGAGGTTTGGAAAGAAAGGAAAACTCGGTCCTTGTTATGTTGGTCCATACCGAATTGTGAAACGGGTTGGAAAGGTGACATATGAATTGGAGTTGACCTTAGAATTAGCTTCTGTTCATCCTGTTTTTCATGTATTGCTCTTAAAGAAGTGTTTGGGGGATCCATCTCTAGTTGTTCCGTTGGAGAGGGTAGGTGTGAAAGACAATCTTAGTTTTGAGGAAGTTCCGGTGGAAATACTGGATTGTCAGATTCGAAGGCTACGAAACAAGAAAGTAGTTTCAGTTAAAGT
Source organism: Datura stramonium (assembly GCA_018107945.1). NCBI lineage: Eukaryota > Viridiplantae > Streptophyta > Magnoliopsida > Solanales > Solanaceae > Datura > Datura stramonium. The sequence continues at coordinate 59,112 of JACEIK010003556.1, read as the reverse complement.
GTTATGGAGGAATCAACATGTTGAGGGAGCTACATAGGAAGCTGAAGCAGATATCATGGCTAGATTCCCATATTTATTCCCTATCGGCTCGGCTCCAGCTTGAGGTATCAGTTTTTACCCTAAAACTCTATTCAATTTCATGTTCAGTTCACGTGCCCCAATTTCTTTCATGTATGTGGATGTATGTATGATTCATGAATTCAGTTCAGACATGTAGTTTAAATCGGAGTTAGTCGGTCCATTAGTTTTTGGCTTGTGTGATCAGTATTTGAGTATGATGATTGCATTTCTCTTCTTTCCTGTATGATTTTCAACATTCGAGCACGAATGTTCCCAAGGGGGAGATATTTTTATACCCTGAAAGCCCAAACATCAGATCTTGGAGTTAAAATGGAGAAAACAGTATTTTCTGTACCAAGTCACAGAACGAGTCGTCCTATGACCAGTAGGGTAGACCACGAGTCAAGAAGTGACTCGTGGTGAGGTTCACGACTTAAGTTGGAAATTGTGAGTTTAGAGTCCCCACGGACATGACCACGAGTCATGGTCAGTCTCCACGACTCGTTGAGTTAGTCGTAGTCAAGGACTATTGAAATATGAAGGTCGAGTGGTAGTGTTCCGTATTTAATGGACACAATGAATTGTGGTCAGATGCCACGATCCGTTATGTTAGTCATGGTCAACAGTGATTAGGATCTTGATATTTTGGGGGCAGTGAAGGTGACGAGTGGTGACCACGAGTCGTGGTCACCTGTAATGACTCGTAGGGTAACTCATGGCGAACCCCAAACAAATTTTGGATAGTGCACACGATGATTGGAGGCCACAAGTCATGGTCCTTAGTAACGATTCGTCCAGTCCCTCCTAGGGACTGGCAGTCAATTATTTTTCCGCGAACTTAGTAAAGGCTTATAGGTAATTTCTATGATCCTAAGGCCTAAACCATGTCGTTTTAAGCTATGAATACTGAGTATTAATAGGGGTAAGTTCATTCTAGACTATTCCTACTCATGCATGCAAACTTAGAGACATAGAGAGGTGATCAAGCTTAATCCCCTTCAGGATTTTCTTAAATCTTTCATTGGGCAATCAGAGGAGTTATAGAATCAGTCCATCTCATGTATGTGGGGTTATGAATGGGTGAATTTTTTCACACCCATGCCCAATCTCTCCCTAATTCATGAAATTCTATTGAGAATTCTATGGGGTTTTATCCCAATTCTTATTAAATCCTTATGATCTATCTACGGGTTAATTCCTGTTACACCCCGTAAGATTCCTGGCATCTAGATGACCTGTTCGCACGTTGGTTAAGCATATTTGGAAGCCATATGTGCTAGGAAAAGTCCCGGGAAAAGATCGGACGAAAATCCTGTCGAACCACCGCGGGAGGCGCCGAGGCAGAGCCCCTCCGTGATGGCGCCGTGTCACGGAGGCGGGGCCACCG
>JACEIK010003556.1:25496-48476 GCA_018107945.1 Datura stramonium | reverse complement strand
TAGCCAGGCACCAGATGTGCCTTGGCCCACCAGTTAGTAGTCCAGGTCCTTCTAGGGCACCAGGTGCCAGTCATACCCCCCAAGGCGGGGCGTGACAATTCCTCTCATGAATAAATTCATGTTTTACAAATCATGGGAAGAGTTTAACTATTTAGATTTAATTTTTTCTACAAAACTATGCCCAATTATGTATGTTTCAGGATAAATCAAGTTATGATTCTACTTCGATTTTGATGTTCATCAACCCAATATGATTTATGACTTATGATAAGATTTCTCTCAAATAGTCATCATGATTTCATGAATATCAAGTATATACATGTTTTACAAGTACGCATGAACCTCATGATTTAAGATTTATGATTATGGCCGACTCATGGGCCTTATTTCATGACTAGTTCACGTATTTTCAAGCATGATTATGATTATCATGATTTAACTAGTCCATGAATTTCACGTATATTATTTTATGAGCACTATATATGATTTGAGAGTAGTATTTAACATCAAGTAGGTTTGGGGCCCAGGATTTTCCCTGAGTCTCAGAACTACATGCCATCATAGGACACGATGGGACCTCCCTTAAGACTATCTCCTTTACCCAAATGGGCCTTTCATGAGTGATATCACACCTTTTTCATGGTTCTATCCTTGGCAAGGTACGAACACCCTCCCGGCTAGGGGTTTACATGTTGGGCTCCATGTTTACTCATATAGGGTATGTCGTTTATAAGAATCTCCCACTATTCCTCATGATTTACGTATGTTTATGATTATTCATTTTGGCTCAAGTCACGTTTATTAGATCTTTTCTCTTATGATTATTATTATGGTTAATTTACAAATGTTTTGCAAACGTTGAGCCTTATTTTTACATTATGGTATATACATTAAGATCATGTTGTCCTACACTTATGAATGTTTACATATTTTAAAATTTTCATTTACGTACCTTGCATACTCGGTATATTCCATGTACTGACAGCATACTCTATGCTATATCATTTTATAATACAAACTCCGGTACTCAGACTCAGCCTCGGCCTTAGCCAGCCCTTTCCGTAGTTAGCAGCCTGTCTCAGTGGTGAGTCCTCATCTCCTGGGAACCATCTCTTATCAGCTATCTTGTATTTTCAGTTTCAATTTTAGAGAGTTAGTTGGGGGTCTTGTCCCATCAAATTATCAGTGTTAGAGGCTTTCTCGGACATAGTTTATTTTCAGCTATAACTCATGTGGTGTACTCAGTTTTATCTTATGTTTAGAGTTATGCTATGTTATGTATGTTGATCTTTCGCTTTTATTAATTGAGTTAATTGTATGTTCATGCCATGGGTCGACTTGGAGTCCCTCGGGGTTCCTTGTCCCATGTCTTGATTCGGGCCCATGTTCGGGTCGTGGTATAGATCTAGGAGCCACACTATCATTCATGACTCTGTAAGTATCTTTCCAGTTTTATATCACTCCAAAAGTCATCTTAGAACCATTCTTAGTCTCCACCCTAGTTGGTGAGTCAGTCAGAGCCAGTCGGGTGTATAGAAACTGCCCAGTCTCAATCTAGAATAAGGTCATTCCAGCTAATCTTATAGAGTTAGACATGGCTGACTTTGACCTCATTCTTGGCATGGATTGGTTACACTCAGGTTATTCCTCAGTCTACTGCAGAACTAGGGTCGTCAGGTTTCAGTTCCCTAATGAGCTAGCTTTAGAGTGGACGGGCAGTAGTTTAGCACCTAAAGGTCGATTTACTTCCTACCTTAAGGCCAGAAAGATTATTTACAAAAGGTGTATTTATCATCTAGTTCGGGTTAAAGATTCCAGCTCCGAGACCCTATTTACTCAATTAGTTCCAATTGTCGGTGAGTTCCCTGATGTGTTTCTCGAAGATCTTCCCAGAGTTCCTCCTGAGCGAGAAATAGACTTCGGCATAGACCTCCTCCTAGACACTCAGTCCATGTCCATCCCTCCTTACAGAATGGATCTAGTTGAGCATAAGGAGTTGAAGGAGCAGCTAAAAGACCTCTTTGATAAAGGCTTCATTAGGCCCAACATCTCTCCATGGGGTGCTCCAGTATTATTCGTGGGGAAGAAAGATGGTACCCTCAGGATGTGTATCGACCACTGTCAGTTGAATAAGGTCACAGTCAAGAACGGGTATCCCCTACCGAGGATTGACCACTTGTTCGATCAGCTTCAGGGGCCAGTTATTTCTCCAAGGCAGATCTCAGGTCGGGGTATCATTAGCTAAGGATTAGATAGTGTGACATACCAAAAATAGCTTTCAGAACTCGGTATGATCACTAGGAATTTGTGGTTATGTCCTTCGGACTGACTAATTCCCCCGCAACTTTCATGGACTTGATGAACAGGGTTCCAAGCCATATCTTGATATGTTCGTTCATAGTATTCATTGATGATATTCTAGTATACTCTAGAAGCAAATAAGATCATGCTAACCATATGAGGATTGTGCTACAGACGCTCAAAGACCAATAGTTGTTCGCTAAGTTCAGAAAATGCAAATTCTAGTTGAAGTCTGTGAATTTCCTTGGTCACGTGGTCTAGGGTGAGTGTATTCAGGTAGATCCTCAAAATATAGCAGTGGCAAAAGATTGGCCTAGACCTATTTCCCCAATCGAAATCAGAAGTTTCTTGGGTCTAGCTAGTTATTACAGACTCTTTGTTGAAGGTTTCTCCTCTATTGCATCCTCTATGACTAGGTTGACTCAGAAAAAGGTGAAATTTCAGTGGTCAAATGCGTGTGAGAAGAGTTTCAAGGAGTTAAAGACTCGACTCACTACTGCTCCAGTATTAACTTTGCCGAAAGGAACAGATGGGTTCATGGTGTATTATGACACTTCCAGAGTTGGACTTGGTTGCATTCTAATGCAGCTGGGTAAGGTGATAGCTTATGCCTCTAGATAGCTCAAGGTTCATGAGAAGAACTATCCGACTCATGACCTGGAGTTGGTAGGGGTGGTGTTTGTGTTGAAAATACGAAGGCATTACCTTTACGGGGTTCACGTGGATGTTTTCACTAATCACAAGAGCCTTCAGTATGTGTTCAGTCAGAAAGATCTAAATCTTCGTCAGAGAAGATGGTTGGAGCTACTGAAGGATTATGACATGAGTGTTCTCTATCACCCGGGCGAAGCCAATGTGGTGGCTGATTCCCTAAGCAGGATGTCTATGGGGAGTGTGGCTCATGTTTAAGAGAGCAAAAAGGAACTGGCGAAGGATATTCACAGGTTAGCTCGATTGGGGAGTGCAGTTGGTTGATACAGCTGAGGGTGAGTAGTGGTGCAGAGTGAATCAGATTCCTCATTGGTAGTTGAAGTTAAGTCAAGGCATGATGAAGATCCCATACTACTTAAGATAAAAGAGGCGGTTCTCAGAAAAGAAGTGGAAGCTTTCTCCTAAGAGAGAGATGGTGTACTCCGTTACCAAGGTAGGCTTTATGTACCGGATGTAGGTGATTTGAGATAGCAGATACTGGCTGAAGCACATAGTTCAAGATACTCTATCCACCTAGGAGATACTAAGATGTACCGTGATTTACGGAATATTTACTGGTGGAATGGCATGAAAAGAGACAATGAAGAATTTGTAGCTAAGTGCCCGAACTGCCAGCAGGTCGAGGTGGAACATCAGAGACCGGGAGGTATGGCTCAGGATATCAGCATACCCACATGGAAGTGGGAAATAGTAAATATTGACTTTATTATAGGTCTACCTCGAACTCGTCTATAGCATGACTAAATCTCGGTGATAGTAGACCGAATGACTAAGTCAGCACATTTCCTCCTAGTTAAAACTACAGACTAGCTAAGGATTATGCTAGGCTTTATATCCGGGTGTTGGTCAGACTACATGGGGTGCCCTTGTACATTATTTTAGATAGAGGTAACTAGTTCACCTCGCATTTCTAGAAGTCTTTTCAGAAGGGACTCGGTACCCAGGTCAAGCTCAGCACAACTTTTCACCCACAGACAGATGGACAGGATGAGCGGACTATACAAGCCTTGGAAAATATGTTGAGAGCGTGTGTGGTAGATTTCAAGGGTAGTTGGGATGATCACCTACCTCTCATCGAGTTTGCGTACAACAACAACTACCACTCCAGTATCCAAATGGCCTCATTTGAGGCATTATATGGTAGGAGGTGTAGATCTCCTATAAGCTGGTTTAAGGTTGGTGAAGCTACCCTGATAGGGCCAGACTAAGTTCATGAGGCTATGCAAAAGGTACAACTTATCAGGGAGAGGTTGAAAATTATGCAAAGTCGTCAGAAATCCTATGTTGATGTGAGGAGAAGAGAGTTAGAGTTTGCAGTGGATGATTGGGTTTATCTAAAAATTTCACCCATGAAAGGGGTAATAAGGTTTGGGAATAAATAAAAACTCAGTCCGAGTTATGTGGGACCCTACAGAATTTTAAAGTGAATTGGCAGTGTGACATATGAGTTAGAACTACCTCCAGAGTTAGCATCGGTGCACCTAGTATTCCATGTGTAACTATTGAAGAAGTGCATCGATGATCCAACTTCAGTTGTGCCACTAAACAGTATTGGAATAAAAGATAGTCTCTCTTACGAAGAGGTCCCAGTTCAGATCCTACCAATAGGTTCGTAAGATAAGAAATAAGGAAGTCGCTTCGGTGAATGTTTTGTAGAGGAACCAAATAGTTGATGGAGCCACATGGAAGCAGAAGCAGACATGATGGGCAGATACCCTCACTTATTTCCTTCCAGTTCTGTTCCAGCATCAGGTACTAAATCCCTCCTAAGTATGTTGTTCAATTTTCTACTCATCAACTCTATTTAAATTTTCTATGTGCATAATAGTTGCATCAACTCTCTTAGCATGGTTAAGTTAGTCCGGAGTCAGTTACTCCTTCAGAAACCAGCTCATAGTCTTAGTCTAGGAATTACATCTCTTTTCCTAGTTGTCCAGCAGTTTTAGTCTTCATTCGAGGACGAATGATCCCAAGGGGGAGATATTGTAACACCTCGAAATTTTCCTAGACCAGACTCAGACCTTGCAAGAAAAATCTAGAAGAAATCAAGAAATTTTTCCACAAATGAGTCGTGGAATGAATCGTCCAGTGACTAGATGAGTTGTGGTCAGACTCACGACTCGAAGCAGGAAATATTAGTTCAGGAGCCCAGGGGTGATTATTCACATGATGACTCATTGGGTCAAGTAACGAGTCGTCCTAAAGGGTCATCGAGTGGAGATTCGTTCATGTTCCAGTGGCAACAATGGACACGATGAGTCATTAAGTAAAGAATGACACATTGAGTTAGTCGTCAGAAGGGTCCTGGTAAAGCTTATCCCCTGAGGCAGTGTTGGCGATGAGAAGAGGGGACGAGTCGTTAGGTCAAGTAACAACTCGTTCTCTCCACCCGTTATGTCTAGCTCAAGAATCCTTCAGTATTTCCAATGAGTAGAACGAAAGGTGACAACGACTCGTTGTCCCAACCAATGAGTCATCGTGTCACCCGTTCGGAGAGGGTCCAATGTTTTTATTTATTTTTCGTACAATGACCACCGGAGGAACCAATGACCCATTGGTTCAACCAATGAGTCATGGTGTCCCCCATTGCTAGACCCAGTGATACCAGCACCCAGGCAGTAGGACCAATGAGTGGTCCTAATGACTCGTGGTCTCAACCAATGACTCGTTGAGTGACCTGTAGGTTCCCTGTCAGTCAGTTTACATATTTTTATTCTATGGATATTTTTATAATTTCCCACTTATTTAGTCCCTAAAATACGTTTTTTAAATTATAATTTCAGAGATATTAGAGGGATTGAATGGTTTCCCCCCTCATTCCCCACGTAAACTTTCAAAAGTCGATCCTAGAACCCAGGTCACTTCTCTCAAGCAAGAACTAGGGGTCTTTGTCAAATGTAGAAGTTCAAGTCTTTTTCTCCAGATACTTCTTATTCAGGTATGTGGGAACTCAACAAGGGAATAATTCTTCCCTTGTGTCCCCAAAATCTTCTCTATTTTCTCTATCAGTTCAGCCTTGTGGATTCGAAATGTAGAAAATTTTTAGACTAATTTCTTTAAGATTTCAAGTGGAATTTTTCTCATGATTTTAACTGCTTTATTATTCCCTATTTGTAGAAATTTGTGAGAATTGTATCTAGTGGAATGATTTAGCCTAGTTCTCAGTTCAGTAAAAGTTAGAATCTTGCTTGTTGGACTAGTTTCCGTGTAGCTTGATTCTATCAGTTTTGAGATCCCCATATTGTTAGTGTATACGGAAATTTTAGTCAGGTACATATTAATCATGTCTCAGTCAGATTACTAGGATCAGTGTTGTCTAGAAATGTCAGTTGATCAGTTTGACTAAAGTTAATTCTTGAGGTGTCAGTGGTGCCTCCCAATTATCAGTATTTGACTCAGTTATTATATTTTTAATGGTTCTTTAGGCGATTATGACACTTTCAGATAAGAAGCTCTGACTATCCTTAGAATACCAGCTTCAGATTACAGTTTTTTCTTTAGACGGTTAAGACGCTTCCAGATAAGCAGCTCTAACCAGTCTTAGAACACTAGTTATAGAATCCGATTTGATAAAACTCTCAGGGTACATCCAGATAGGTATTCCTGACTTAGTCGTGGGCCCTAGTTTCAAGCTATCAACTTAGTAGTCAGTCTAGGACTATCCAGTGGGAGTAGGACTTAGCACTGAGCGCACCTAGGTTCCCAAAACCATGTTGCCACCATAGGTTATTTTTATTGGACTTATGGCCTCAGACTTGTGATCATCTAGTTCATGCCTTTATACCCTGTAAAGGTATATTGGGTCCTACCGATGGGGTGTATACATCGGACTCTACGTCTAGCTCACTTTGTTATATGTCGGTTATAGACTCTCCCACTAGTCAGTTCAATCTCAGATTTTAGCTCAGCTTAGAACAGTTTCATATTACTCAATTCAAATCAGTTAAGTACAGTAATTTAGATCAGTATCTCAAATTTAGGGCATGCCTTTGACCATCTCAGTATAGTTCAGTTTATTCAGTTTCAGCATTTTAGTTGGTCATTGCATGTCTTTACAGTTCAATTATTTTATTCTCCGTGATATTGTTTCTCCTACTTACTTAGTACATTCAAAGTACTGACGCATACCTTTTATGTTGTATCATTTTATTATATAGCTGCAGGTTCTCAGTCTCAGCACCGTTAGTAGATCTCATCCAGGAGTTTTCAGCTGCACTAGTGGTGAGTCATCTTTTTTCAAGGACAATGATTTCTTCAGTTATATCTCTTTCAGTTAGACTTAGAATTAGCTGGGGGCTTGCCCCAGCAACTCATTAGATACTGGGTCAAGCCCCCAGCTAAATCCTAGTCCAAAACTAAAACAAAACATAACAAGCACAAACTGATAATCATCATGAGATGATGAGGACTCACCCAAAGCAGAATGAAGCTGATCTGAGCAAGTGCAAGGTAGTGACGAGACTAGGAGGGATCACCCCAACCTATATCATGAGACGATATAGCATAAAGTATGCGTCCAATACTTAGAATGTACTGAGTATATAGAGAAAGTAAGAACATGGGAGTAAATAATAGTATAAAATCCTGCATATAAATCAAAAGGATCAGGAGAGTAAGGACAACATGCTTTAAGCCATAAATCCGAAGTATACATAAGCATAAGTTGTTCATCTTAATCTAAACATAATGACCAAAGGTTTAGAATTAGAAATCATATAACTTGTCATGCTTTAAATCGTAAGTGAAAACTCATAAACTGATCAATGGGTCAAGTATATTATAGAAACATAACATCATAAGCCAGAATATAGGTAACTGAAAACATAAGGAATAGTGGGAATTTCTTACAACGACATACCCCAGGTGAGCATACATGGAGCCCCGCCTGTAAATCCCTAGTCAGGAGGGTGTTCGTACCTTTCCAGGGGTAGTACCATAAAAAGGCGTGATATTACTCATGGGTGACCCACACGAGCATAGGAGACACTCTCATGAAGGACCCTATCATAGCTACGTTGGCCTGTATTTATGAGACCTGGGTGTTCTGGAACCTCCGTCTAATCGGTGTTAAATACAACTCCCAAAGAATATATAGTGCTCATATCATAATCATGAAACATACTTGAAGTACATGGGCTAGTTGAGATCATGAGATTCATAACATTCTTGAGATACATGAACTAGCCATAAAATAGACCCGTGAGTCAGCCATAATCATAATTTTGATATTAATGAAAGCATGCATACTTGAGGAAACCATCATACTCCAAAATCCATATATTCATGAAGGGTTTGAATGGAAATCATGCATTTTAATCATAAAACATAATTTACTTCATCATACTTGAAATCATGGACTCATAAGATTAATTTCATAAATCATGCATAATAGGAAATAATTTTCATAAAACTTGAAAACATAATACATAATTAAATTGGGAATAAAATCCACCCTATTGGCCATAAATCAATAATTGAAACATGATAGAATTTGACCCATAGACAAATCATGGATATTTGCATGGAATTAGGTTAAAGACCTAGAAATTTTAATACAAACTTAATTGGAGACTTGAATTCATGAATTTGAGAAGAAATTGGGCATGAGGATGGAAGAAATCCCTCATTCATGGCCCTACATACCTGGGTTTGATGAATTTGCAACCAAATTTGAACACCAAAGAGGATTTGAAAGAAACTTGATGAAGAATTCTTAGCCTTGATCTTTCCCAAACTTGGTGTATGAGAAAAGTGAGGAATAAGCTAAGTAAAACCCTCAATTACACCCTTAAGGATCCCTAAAATGATATCAATTAAGGATTATGAGCTTGGGAGATTACAAAATTATCCCTAGAAACCATGTGAAATCTAGACGACTGGGCATCCCTACAGTGGACGTGACGGGTCGTCTTACTCCCGATGGTCCTTTTCCCTTACCATCAATATTTCTAGAAAAGGGGTCCTGACTGGCCCAAACAATGGTGGAAGTGATGAGCCGTGACACCTGCAACTCCGAGATCCCCTTGTGATGGAATATGTGACGGTTCGTCGCTAGTCCAACAAGCAATCATCCTCACCATCAAACTTTGACACCACCCACGATGGTCCGTCACCTACCCGATGGCCATCATTCACACTGTCAGAGCCATGACACCACTTCAACATGCTATCACACGCCTGGCGGGCCATCAGTCTCTCCGTCAGCGCCGTATACCAAAACTACAATTTAAGTTCTTTTGCTACCAATAGCTCTATTGAGGCCTGAGGTGTAAGAGTACACCTTTGAAAACACAATACTATTAGAAAAAGTTCAATCATGATTCACAAAATCCTAGAAATAATTTTTAAAGACTTAAAAATTTGAGTAAAAAAATTATAAATTTCCCGACACAATTCCACTATATGACTGCAAAAGTGAATGTAGAATCGGTCTAGGGTTTGCTTTTTAGGACATGAGACCACAAGGTGTGTCTTCTACTTATGCCCTAGGTCTTTTTTCACCTTCTCCAACTGACCGCATTTTTGAAATGCAGTCCGCATAATCAGAATGCGGTTCACAGATCAGCTTAAAGAGTTCGCGAACTTGGTCCTGGACAACTGTAAGATTTGACCGCAAAATAGATATTCGAGCTTTTGTGCATCTATCTTTTTCACGATGATGAGGTTTCCATTTTGCAGATCGTAGTATGGTTCTGCAGATCATAGTCTAGCCGTGTGAGTCGAAATATGATTTGGCGGATCGTAGTCTGGTTCTGCAGATCATAGTCAAGTTGTGCGAATCGCAATATGATTTGGCGGATCGTAATATGATTCTGTGAACCATAGAATGGGTAAATTTCTCTTTTAGCTATGTTTAGCTTCTCATTTTTCAAACTTGTGCTATTTTTTTGGCATTCTAGGTCTAATAACCTGAAAATAGATCAATACAACATAAAAATGCTACCTAAAATGCATTGACGACCTATAAAGTATGTGATTTTGGTGCAAAATAAGCTATTTCATGAGTTTTTAACACCCACAACTTAAATCTTTACTCGTACTCAAGTAACTAAAGCTAAACTAGATCCATTTCTAATAATAAAGCAGCAATGACTATGCGTGATTCTACTTGAGAGCTTACAACATGTGACTTAAACAATCCATTTCTCCCATCTCTTCAAAATAAAACCGGAGTGTCTCAGTTATCAAACGGTTGCTTCATGAATTGCAAGCCTCAGATGGTGACTTACTATTACTAGACTACAAATATGCACAAGTACTCTCATCAAAGAATCCTATACGTGCTAGTATCATGAAACTTGTGTTCCCTCACTTCAAGAAAAATCCCCACACTCAATTTTCATGCTCTGAAATTCGAGGAGGTGCGATCGACACCTAGTGCCTCACTTGGCAGAGCAAACCTGCAGCTAAGCAACCAACCCAAAAACCGGAGCTGACAAGGATCGACACCACAATACATATAGCAAGAGAAATTAAAGACAACAACTAACATCAAAGTTATAGTGAAAGATGGCCTTCAAAGCAACATGTATATACAATGGTTGATAAAGACCAACCTGAATGACAACAACAAACATGGTCAACCGAGTTCACAACAGTTCAATAATACAAAACGGATAGTTTACACACCACTACGAGTTCAACAGGATGGTATATGATCGAGACAGGGTCTGACCTTCCCAAATATTTACCAAAATTAAATCAATTGGTAAATCCGAACGATTTGGAGCTTACCAACAACTAGGGCACTCGCTCAGCTGCCTGGATCATGATCTACTTGCTAATCAACACCTGCAGGCATGTAGTTGTGCTTCCATGATCGAGGTGTCAGCATGAAAATATATTGCTTATGTAAGGAAAGAGAAATACAAGATATAAGACAATAGAAAGGCAATAGGAAAATCAAACCTGTAACCAACAATGACCTACAACACCTCACAACAATTCAGCTGCTCCAATCTAGGATTTCCAACAACAAGAATAATTGTTAGTTAATTCATATATCCAACTCACAGCAAACCAGAACAAGAAATAATACATAATACAATATAATACAATAATAATTCATAATACAAAATGGTATAGTAAGCCTTTCCAGAAGATCTCACGGCTATAAAGGCTATTCACATCAAGCTTAATCATCCTAGAACAACTCTTTATCTAATAGGTTAGCAATTCACATGAGTTAAATCATACCGGGGGAACTTATAGCAACCCTAGGAAGGCTTAGTTATGTCAAAATAACTCTCAAGCATGCACAAGCTCGATGTTACCGGAGAAAGCCATCATACTCTGTACTTCCTCTTAAACCCTAGGCTTCACCCATAGCTAGAATAACTTTTTCACGTTAGGTATGAGCCTCAAGGATGCTCATCGTTAGTACCTAGGGATCACCAATTGAAAACACAACACAAATATGTTCAACAAATCAGCCTACAACCATAAATATTATCTACCACTAAGTCTCATCAATTGCACAACCAAGTTACTTATCCTACCGACCCACCTTCGTGTCACAAACAAACATATCTATATGCCAACTCGATCTATATATTCAAATCCAAAATACTACTAGAAACTAGCATCCTAAAAAGGAGTAATAAACAAAATCAAAGGATAAAAAAATAGTCAACACACACGATATATTGATGGTTCAAAATTTAGTAAAAAATATGTCGACAAGAGGGAAGACGAGTCTTAACATACATATCGATCGATGATCAATAACCTAGATAATCCTTCATACTATAGTGCACCAAACTACTGCTATAAATAGATCCTCAACCAGCCAACAAAAAGCCACAACTATTCTTATAAGTGAAAACATGTACGACATGTATACGGTAAGACTTCTGCAGATTCAATTCTAGAAACTCCAAAATAAAAATCTAACACGGCTCATAAGCTCATATCTATGAGATATGTATGAATATCAGGAAAGAAGAATACGTACCAGGCTGATTGACACGAAGCAGCCACAAAACTTGATGACACGACAACTACAATGTAAGCTACATAATAGATTGAACATTCTAAGCTTAGAAATGGATTTGGATCATCAAATTAGCTCAAATTTCATCAAGAAATCAAGGAATATAGAGGGGATGGGTGTTTCATTTTTTAGGGAACTTGAAGAATGAATAAAAAATATTCTATCACTTAATATATAAAGGCCTACCCTAATGCACTACCGTGATGCGGGCCGCCTAGAGTGGCATGTTGCGGTAGGATATTTCAATATCCTTTTGAATTTTCATTCGCTGTTTGATTCTCCGCATGCAATCTCGACCGCTGGTCATACCTCGATGTACAATTCATAGTCATAAAATTAGACTTGAACATTCAAAATCTAGCAACAAAACCAGTATAAATGTATGAGGTGTTATATCCTTCCCCTCTTAGAAACATTCATCCTTGCATATTGACAACACATATGCATTAGTTCTAAGAGTTATCACAGCACAATTAAGCTCACATAAATAACTAGAATCTACGGGTCTATTAAAAATGATTCCAAATGATACTATGCAACCCTGGAGCTATCAAGGTGAAACAACAACACCTACTCAACTTAACCAAAATGAACTAAGGATATATCTATGGCATCACCTGCTGAAGGTTCTGTCACTTGTCGATCTGTCAAGTTTAAGATACGGGTTGGAGCTCTCTTTGTAGTATTGCTTTGCTTATGCCCAGACCTCTGCTTATACCAGACTCTGATCCCTGCTCAACTCCACCCGCTGGAGTAGACAACCCTGCTATCAAACTAGTTGGTTGTGCCATACCACTCTATATTTAGATAAGGCGATCCTTGATATTACGGTCCTCACCGCTACATGAAAATCAAGCAACTAACCTTCTCTTACATCTACCAAAGTGCCTCTTGTCACACTGTTCATAATATGGTGGGACTGACTTATCCTACTATCAATACCCTAACACTTGGGAACCTACTTCTGTCTCAGCTATGGTACCATAATTAATACAACACCAAGTAATAGTGGTGGGGAAAATCCAGATGGTCCGCCTTGGTAACATTGCTTGGAGGCACCTTGTGACGTTCTCTGAAAGTCTGTAAACCTAAAACTTTTTAGCTCTCTCTACGTTCTGTCTTTAGTGTCTATGCTTCTCAAGAGTCTGAGAAAGTGCCTATATTTGAGATATATCCATGCCTTCCTATCACGACCCAAGAGGACACATGAATCGTAAACACGGGACAAGAAGCGCTGAAAGACCCCAAGTCAACCTATAGAATGAGCATACATCTAAACTATTCACATGAAGCGGAAGGCTTAATGTAATAACATGAAATAAAGGAAATCATGACATGAAATAGAAAAGATGACGGTACATGATTCATATATAAACGCTGACTATTACATAGAGTCTGAAAAGCCTCTAGTCATAATAGATGGGTTGGGGAGACAAGACCCAAACTAACCCGAACATACTGAAACTGAAAGAAAGATAAAGTTTGAATATAGGGCCCTCAAAACATGAGGATTCATAAACTATAACTGAGGGATGGTACCAAAAGCAAACTAGGAGCGAGGCTGAGCCTAAGAACCGGATCCTGTATCATAAAACGATACAACATAGAAAGTATGCGGTCAGTACATGGAATGTACAAAGTATGCAAGGGAAGTAAAATGGACATTTAAAGAATATAATAAATTCATAAATAATCATAAGAGTCGGACATCATGCTCGTATCGTAAATCATAATAACATATCATACGACTCAAGGTTTTAAAAACATCTATAACATAAACATAATCATAATCATAATAGAAGAGATTTACTTAACATGACTTGAGCCAAAATATATAATAATAACATGCATATATTATGAGGAACAGTGGGAGATTCTCTTAACTGACATACCCCATATGAGCACACATGAAGCCTTACTTGTAACCCTAGTTGGGAGGGTGTTCGTACCTTGCCAAGGGTAGGAACCATGAAGGGCGTGATCACACATGAAAAGGGCCATTTGAGCTAGGGACAAACATGAAAGGGTCCCAACATACCTATGATGGCACGTAGTTCTTGAGATCCAAGGCTTAACCTGAGCCTCGAACCTACTCGGTGTTCCATACTACTCTCAAAGCATATATAGTGCTCATAATTATATATACATGAGTTCATGGGTTAGTTAAATCATGATAATCGTAAACATTCTTGAACATACGTGAACTATCCCTGCCTTGAGGCCTGTAGGTCGGCCAAAAACATAATTCATGATTGATAAAATTCATACATACTTGTACATCATGCATATAGCTTGAAATTCATAAGTTTGTAATAGATAATATAATAAGTTCATGAATAAATTCATAATTCATGCTGAGCTTATCAAAACACCAATGGATCAATGGATCATAAATCGATTAATCATGGGACATGCATAATCAAGCTTAATTGTTTATAAATTCAAAATCAATAATATTAAAATCAATATAAATTCCAAAAGATGATCAAAATCAGTATATTATGATAAGATTTCAAAATCACAAGACACTTAATTAAATCATTTAATTTTATACAAATCAATTACAAAACCCCATGAGTTTTTTTAATAATTTATAAGTAAAATCATAGAGTAGGAAATGGGTGTGGAAGGATCCACCCATTGATGAACTTACATACCTGGAAATACTGATACTTAATCTCCCTTGAAAGCCCAAGATGGACTTTAGAGAAATTGAGGAAGAACACCTTGAATCACCTTCTAGACTCCTCTCTATACTCTTGCATGCATGAATTGGGCCTAACATGGACTAATCCCCCTTAAAAAGCCCTATTCAGACCTTAAAATAACATAGTTTAGGCCTAAGGAATTTAGGAGTTATAAAAACACCCTTACTAAAAATGCAAAAAATTCTTGGTTGCCATTCCCCACGAGGGACCTCACGCGTCGTTGCCAGGGGGCACGACTCGTGGCCTGAATTCATCATGCTCACTACCCAAACTCCCTACGGGACCCCACAAATTATTGTGGCTGACCACGACTCGTAGTTACCACCCGTGATCCCCACTGCCCAACATATTAATCGACCATGCAATCCAAGCCACGGGTGACCTCACGAGTCGTGAGGTCTGACCACGACTCGTGGTCACCACACGTGGCTTTCGCTTCCCTTTCCCCTTTTTCCAACTGGTCCACCTAGGCCACGAGAGACCTAACGAGTCGTGTGGCCTGAACATGACCCGTGGTCATGCCCGTGGTCTCACCCACAGACTTAGTCGTGCCTTGCTTGACCACGATTCACTCCATAACTCATGGCCACCCCTTACGATCCACCTCATGGGTCGTTCTGTGACCTAGTGTAAATTTCGAGTTTTTCTCCGTTTTGACTCCTAGGTCTGATCCTTGGGTCCCCAGGGTATAACACTTCCTATATAAAGGCGACGGTGAAACATTCCACATACTCAGGTGCCAACTAATAACATATCTGTGTATCCTAGCCTACGTGGTGTCAATGAAAGACGGAGCGTATCTGGCCAACAAGTCAAATTTAAGACTATACTCCTGCACAGTCATGTTGCCCTACCGAGGGGTCAAGAACTTGTTAGGATAAGGCTCTTATACTTCAAGAAACAAGTAATGGTCCATAAAAGCATCAGAAAAGTCTCCCCATTTAGCTGGACGTGCATCTCCACGTCTAGACCTCTCCTAACCTTTATACCATAATACATCTATCTCAAGTGGTCTGAAAGCAGCCAACTCTATTGCCTCAACCGAAATCGCATGCACCACATTGAATATAAAGTAGAGTCTATTAATAAAATTCTAGGGATCTTCATTCACATCAATCCTAGAGAACTCTTGAGGACTTAGTGCCAGGAACTCACGAGTCTTGGAGCTCCCTGATCCCTCAGAAAATCTGGTACCTTACAGTGCCCCAATTGCCTGCTGTGTAATCACTATTCTAGTTAAACGATGTACCACTATTTTTAGATCTTGATTTGTAGCAACTGCAGGAGGATTTGGAGTTCCTTTTTTCCTTCGGAACTTCCTTAGGTGGAGGTACATGTGGAGGTGACAGATATTCGGCCTCATCCTAAGCCTCCTATGTGTTGTATTCTACTGGTACCCTCACCAACAACAATATCTAGCTGCTAATCAGCTACCGATCTGTGTGTCACTGGCATTCTAAGCATAAATCAACAAATATAAAACTAATCCTGACTCCTATAATATCAAACTTATTGCATGATTTTGATTAGAAAGAAATGTATCAATCGTAGATGTCATGTCCCTCCTATTTATAAATATATTGTGTAACACACACATAAACAAAATTCTACTAGACACGACTCATAGACTTTGTAGGACACAACCTGCTATGATACCATGTATTTCAAGCCTCAAACCTTGGGAGGGGCTACCGACACCCGGTGCCTCACTTGACGAGTGAACCTAAACCAAACCAACCAACCAACAAGCCAAAGCTGACAAGGCTCGACACTGTAATATGATATAACATTATAAATAAACAAAACAACTAATATAAAAGGTATAACAAAAGCTGGCCTCTAAAGCAACACTTATATATAACAACCGACAAGGCCCAACCTAAATGATAACAAACGCATAACATGGCCAACCAGGCTTATGATAGTTTAATAACCCAAAAAGGATAGTCTACGAGCCTTCACAAGTTAAAAATATGGTATACAAATTGAAAAGTCCCTACCTATTCAAATATACATATGTACCAAAAAACTTTTAGCAACTCCGAACAACCTAGATCTTACTAATAGCTAGGACTCCCGTACAACTATATGGATCATGTTCTACATGCCGATCAAAACCTGTAGGCATATATGCAGCACCCCCAGGCTTGGGGCATCAATACATAAATTTACTGGGTATGTAATTCAACAAAGAAGATAAGATATAAGATAACTTGAAGGGAATAGAAAGATACCAACAGGACAACCCAACCTATTACTGACAACAACTTATAACACCTCACAACAACTTATCTACTCCAATCAAGGATTTCCTACAATGGCAACATTTCTTAGCAAATTTTATATCCAACTCATAGATAAACTATAAATATGATGCAGTAGTCCAAACAAGAATAGACCACAAGCCTTGCCAGAAGCTCTCACAACTATACAAGCTATCTGTATCAAAATTAACCAAATCAAACTAACTCTCGGTCTTACAAGTTAGCAATTTAAACAAGATTAATCATACTTGGGAAACTTACGCAACTGCGGGAAGGCTCAGTCATGATGGAACAACTCTCAAACATGCAGTAGTTGGATGCTATTGGAGGAAGTCATCATACACTATACGTTAGGTTCAACCCTGGGGTTGTCCCGCAGCCAAAACAACTTTCATGCGTTGGGTAGTCGCGAATCCTCTTGGGTGCTCATAGATGGTACCTAGAAATCAACATATAAATACACACACAAATATGTTCAACAAATCAGCCTACAAACACCAAAAATAATTTATCACCAAATATCCTCAATAGAATAACTAAGTTACTTATCCTACTGACCCACGTTGTGCCACAAAAACACGTATCTATATGCCAACTCGAGTTACACACTCGGCTACAAAATACTACTACAAACCACTGGCCAAAAAAGGATCAACAACACGATATCAAAGGTTATAAAAGCAGTCGATACACATAATATATCAATGTAATTCAACCGAAAACGTGCTGAGAAGAGGGAAAATAAGCCTTAAAATACATCTTAATCGACTACCAAAAACCTAGCCAAATCTTCATGCTACAGATCACCAAGCTACTTCCACAAACAAATCCTAAACTAACCAACACAAAGCCACAAATAATCTGACAAGAGAAAACATGTACGAGAGTATACGATATAGTTTCTATGAATTCACTTTTAGAAACTCCAAAATAAGAATCTAACAAGGCTCGTGTCACGATCGAAGTCAAGACCCTGGAAGAGAAATGGGACTTAAAACCATGAATCATCCTAAGCTAACCCATGGTACTAGCATGACACCACACACATACTAAATAAACTGAGCGAAAGCTATAATAATACTTGAATATATAACTGAATAAAAATGAAAGTATATGTAAATATTTAAGTTAGAAACCATATAAAAGAGAAAACCAAGAAGATATAAATATATAAGTCTCAAAACGTATAAAAAAGACGACTAAGCTGAACATCTAACTCTTTATGAAAGCCTCTAAACTGATGAGATGAAGAGACAGGTCACCAACTAGCTCTAAAAATTGAGACTAACAAAATAAAAGATAGCATAATGAACTGTCATCCTCAAATGATGAGGACTCACCAAAATTTAGCTGCTCAAATTCTGGAAGTATTTAATTGCGGGACTAAGTCTGGACTCCCAAACCTATATCATGAAATGATATAGCACACATGTATGTGATCATTACTTTGAATATACTAAGTATATGAGCTAAGCAAAACATGAGAGAAAAAGGAAAATCATGCTGAAAACTGCAATCATACTATAGTAGCAAATGTTTGGGGATAACATGCTGGAGTACAATGATCAAAGGTTTCAAAAACTTTACATAGAGTTGAACATGTTTGGAGTTATAAAATAAGTTTATATACTGATCAATGGTCCACATACAAATACTGTAAAAGATATACATAGTAAATCTATGACTATGAGAGATTCTCATAAGCAATATACTCCATGTGAGCATCATGGAGCCCAACCTGTAACCCTAGCCTTACCAAGGGTAAAGACCATGAAGACATGAATTCACTTTTAAGCCCATTTATGCAAGAGTGACACTCTCAATTGGCGAGGACCTCTTTAACCTATAGAGGCATGTAGTTTTGGGACTTGGGTTATCTGAACCCGCATCCGCTCGGTGTTAAATACTACTACCAAAACATATATATGTGCTCATAATTATGTTTGAAATATAATAGGTTTTGCACAGACTAGTCTAAAATCATGTTGAGCACTGAATTTCTGAAGTATTGAACTAGTCGTGCAAGCTAAGCTATTCTGAATCCATGATATCATAACACTAAAAATCATTCAAAAATATACTTATATTGGGCAAATCATGGTAGGTTTTGATTATAGAGATACATAAGAGTTTTTCAAAGAATTCAACCCGTACATAATTGTAAACACACGTAGAAATCATGAGAGAAATATATCATACAAGAATTTAGAGTTTCTGCATAAGAATGTCTCAGCCCTAGAAATCATGAATTCGAATAATCACATTATAAACATAAACTTAAATCTTGGGGTTTGGGCATAAGGGTGAAATAAAATCCTTATTGATAATCCCACATACTTGAAATGAAGAGTTTTTGCCTACTGCTTGAGGACCCAATAAGTTGGAGAAGAAAAATCCTAGTTGCTTAAGATCTTGAGAGCGTACTAGTTTCAGAAGTTCTTTGATTTGAGGAGAGGAATGAGGGGTTATTTAATTTCCCTCAAATAGAACCTAAACTGACCTAGTTTAGGAGTTAAAGCTTAGGAAGTTAGGAAATTACTCTTGTAAAAATGTACTAAAAACTATTGTCCAGCCCTTATGAATCGTGCCACAAGTCATTGTGTCATAATACGACTCGTGGTATGTACTCATGGTCACTGAAGCAACTTGATCACTTTCTGAGCTTCATCCACGATTGGAAAAGATGATCAATCCTACCATACCACGACTCATTGTTTCTACTTGTGAAAATTGGAATGATTTAAAACCTTTTATGAATCTCATACTACGACCATACAGGATGGTACGTCCTATGGAGCCACGACTTATGGATTAGTCTCATGGTCCTTGGGACAAAAAATATGAAGTTGCAGAACTTTTGCTGGATTGCTCGGGAAGAGACACTTAATGAGTCATCACTTCATCCTACGATTTATCACTTGAGTCGTTTTGTTGGAATTTTAAAATTTTCTGCTAGTTTTCTAATTCAACTCTAGGGTCTGAACTTTGGAACTTTTTGGGGTGTTATATTATCTCCCCCTTGGAATAATTCGTCCTCGAATGGAGACTGAAACAGAACTGATGGCGAACGAGTTACTAATCCCGAAACTGATTTATGATATTTGAATAACTGACATGATAGTTGATCCAACTTAGAGTAAAAGTTAGCTAAATTCATGGACATGCATGCATACTATGAGTTTCAAGGAAAACTGGTAGGACATGAAAATAATAATAATACTTTGAGAAGAGACGGTTACCTCAAGATGATGCTAAATTAGGAGGGAAAATATGAGGTACTTGGCAATTATATCTGCTTTGGCTTCCTAGGTAGCTCCTCAACCAACTGATTCCTTCATAAAACCTTCACTGAAGTGGCTTCCTTGTTCCTCAAGTTACGAACTTGATGGACAAGAATCTCAACAAGAACCTCTTCATAAGAGAGACTATCCTTCACACCAACACTCTGTAAATGGGCAATTAGAGCTGGATCTCCAATGCACTTTTTCATCAAGGACACATGAAAGACTGAACACACTAATGCTAACTCTATAAGAAACTCCAACTCTTAGGCCACATTAGAGACTAAGTTTCCCCTTCTTACCAAACCTCATCACCCCTTTCATGGGTTATACCTTTTAGAAACATCCAATCATCAACTTCAAACTCAAGCTCTCTCCTCCTCACATCTGCATAGGATTTTTAACAACTCTGAGCCATTCTCAACCTATCTAAGTAGATAAACCTTCTCCATACCCTCATGAACTAAATTTGGCCCTTCAAGGAAACCTTACCTACTTCAAACCATCTAATAGGTGATCTGCATGTCTACCCGTAAAATGCTTCAAAATGAACCGTCTGAATGCTGGAATGAAAACTATTATTGTAGGAAAACTTTATGACAGGTAAGTTATCATACAATTACCTTTGAAGTCAATCACACAAGCCCTAAACATGTCCTCTATTATTGGAATGGTCCGCTCTATCTGACCATCTTTATGTGGGTGGAAAGCTGTGCTGAGATTTAACTGGGTACCGAGAGCTTTCTGGAAGGACTTTTAGAACTAAGATGTGAGTTGCATGCCCATATCTAAGATGATGGACAAATAATCTCCGTGCAACCTGATTAACTTTTTTGTGTAAAGTCTAGCATAGTCCTCTACTGAATTTGTAGTCTTGACTAGTAAAAAATGAGCTGACTTACTTATCCGGTCCATTACCATCCATATTGAATCATGTTATTGTCATGTTTGAAGTAAATTTGTAATGAAGTCCATATTTATCACTTCCCACTTGCAAATAAGTATATTGATATCCAGAGTCATACCTCTTGGTCTATGATGCACTACCTTAACCTATTGGCAGTTAGGACACTTATCCACGAAAATGTCTCTCTCCATACCATTCCACCAGTATACTTCCCGTATATCACGGTAAATCTTGGTGGCACATGGGTGAATCAAATATCGAGAAGTTATACCCCGTAAGATCAAAAATCAGACCTGAGAGTTGAAGTGGAGAAAATAGGATTTTCTGCACTAGGTCACAGAACGAGTCGTCATGTGACCCGTCAAGTTGACCATGAGTCGTTAAGTGACTCTTGGTGAGGAGTCATGATGAATGAACTGGAAGTGTACCCAGCGAATGAACACCATTAGTCGTGTTTAGATTCCACAATTTGTTAGGTTAGTCGTGGTCATCAACTGATCAGAGACTTAAGGTTTTGGGCAATGGAGGTAATGTAAGGTGACCACGAGTCATGATCACCAGCGACGATCCATTAGGTCCCTCATGGGGACCCTTCGAGGAAAAGTGGCAGTGCACTTACCGACAACAAACGAAAACTCGTGCCCTTTTGTAATGACTCGTCCAGTCCCTCGTTGGGACTGACAGTCAGTTTTTCCCTGCGAATTTAAAAAGGGCATATCCGTAATTCCTATGATCCTAAGGCCTAAACTGCATTGTTTTAATCAAGTAATAGTGAGTTTTAAGAGGGTTAAGTTCATTTTAGGCTATTCTTATTCATGCATGCAAGAGTAAAAGTCTAGAGAGGTGATCAAGCTCAATTTCCTCCATGTTCTTCTCAAATCTTCCTTGGGCAATTAGAGAAGTTGTAGAATCTGATTCTCCCAGGTATGTAAGGTAATGAATGGGTAAATTTGTTAACACCCATGCCTAATCCCTCTCTAATTCATGAAAATCTATATGTTGATCCTATGGGGTTTTAACCCAAGGCATGAATTTCCTAAGTTTCTACATGAGTATGATCTAAGTATGTTTCTATTATTGAAATATGATTCATGGGCAAGTTTTACAATTGTAAAA
Organism: Datura stramonium; assembly: GCA_018107945.1. NCBI lineage: Eukaryota > Viridiplantae > Streptophyta > Magnoliopsida > Solanales > Solanaceae > Datura > Datura stramonium. The sequence goes on along the minus strand of JACEIK010003556.1, from coordinate 26,196 downwards.
CATGTTTCCAAGTTTATAAATTATAATGCCCATCCATGAGAAGTTCACGAAAGTTGAAATTTATGATGTATGTTAAAGTATGATGAGATATTTATGATTAAAAGCATGCTTTCAAGTTACCCATGTCTATGATCATATTTTCAAGTGAACCAAGTATTTCCAAGCATGTTTAAGTATTGGAAAAGCCCATATTTTCAAGTATGATGTATGATTCAAGTTGATTAGCTTACCACATGGTTTTGGAGTCAAGACTCCCAATTATGTTCAGCTTGTGGGATGATTTGAACCAAGGCTCCTCATATATGATTTCAGATTTTATATGTACATGATTATTCAGCTTCATCACTAGACAATGGTCAGCTTCATTGAAAAACGATGGATAGCATATGCATGTTTTTAGGAGTATTGTCTAGTACCGAGTAGGCTAACGGTTAGTTAACCCTATGGCTCAGAACTACGCGCCAACGTAGGTATGATCAGATCATTTGGGACCTCTTTTGTGAGCTTTCCCCTTCCCTAAGGGGCCTTCAGATTGATATCAATATCACGGTAACGTCTTTAGCCCTGGCAAGGCTTTAGACAGCTCTACCCACTTGAGTGTGATAATCAAGACCACGTAAGCTCTATCGTGGTAATGTCGGTTATATGATGAGTCTTCTATTGTTCCTCATGATTTCAGTTATTGACATTTATGATTCAT